>PVJO010004328.1:0-111059 GCA_004026905.1 Hystrix cristata
GGGGGGAGAACCAAGATACATCATGTATAGGTACAGAATTAATGTAATGAATGTGACCATTGTATGTAGAATGTACCAATACATGTTCTTGGTTTAAAATAATAATAAAAAAAAGTCAGGATTCAAACCCAATTTGTGTGACGAGGAGCCCACAAACTCAACACTTCACTACTGAGAAATCAGAGGTTCACAGAGATCCAGACGAGAAAGAAATCAGAATCTCACAGACTCCACAGCCTGCTGTCCCCAGCTGCCCTCCATCTCCCAGGCATGCCAGCTTCCTCCCTCAGAGTTGACCCTCACATCAGTAGCTGTAATTCATTACTGTCTTCTCCTCTTGTCTGAAAACATGAGATATTTGTTGTCACAGTACTTTGGGGGAATAGTAGGACTTTTTTCTAATTCCGTGTCATATTTTATAATGGTAAAATACAAATTTAGTAGAACTAATTTTAGGAGCTTGAACTCCCATAATTATTTCCAGCACACTAGGCAGAAAAGAGAGTAGCTACCTAAACCAAAAGGAAATGGAAGAACACAGCAGCAGCAGGAGCTGTGCCTAAATGACTAGAGTTTATAGCAGGTACTCTTCTGTTTCATTTATAAGCATTTGCTCAAGCGTGTAAATATGCAGGTGGTCCTCAAACTGTTATGGCTCACTGTGTAATTGATAACACATAATAAGAAAGATTTATTCATGTTCCTAGAGTTGAATATTCATTTGAACACAGCACAGCGCTTTCCCAACTCATTGGTAGGCATTTTGAAATGTTACTGAAGATTCTTCCAAGTGTGGATGTTGACATCCTGGCCAATCTGTGAAGATCACTCTTCAGGCACATTCAGCAAACTCAGGAATTATTGTCTAAGCCCCGTTTATTCAATATAATTAATATTTGTGATTATTCTTCGAGTCGATCATCAGTTAATAATTATCTTTACATAGATTTTCTCATGCAATCACCAAGCAGCCTAGACGAGATGGGTATTATGAAGGCCCAAATGCACATGAAGACAAGAAGGCCTAGAAAGCATAAGTAGCTTATCATCCAAGATCAACAACAAACAAAAGGCAAAATTCAGAATTCCAAACCACATGTGCTGATGCCAAAGCCTGGGCACCATCACTTTCCCTACTACTTAATCAGTATCTTATCAAAAGCCAAGAGTTCTGAACAAAATTTTACATGTTCTCCTAAACTTTTTATATGTTCTCCTAAAATTTTGTTCTCCAAAATTTTATATGTTCTCATATTCCTATCTTTTCAAGCAATAGTTCTTAGACATAGTTTAATAATTGTTAAAATAATCAATCTATAGGTTTTGATGGCAGCTCTTTTGTTTTCTTCCCAGTCTGGGCTCCCTTCTAAACAGGAGAGATTATCAAATACCTGACCACTTCATAATACGAGATGACTCTGTATATTACACATTCTAAACTTTTTTCTATCTTTTGAATAACTTACATTCATGTCCCTTTTACCTCATCTTTTCAAGAAATGTCTTGGCATCTTTCTTTTTAATTTGCAAAATAGAGCTATTATCCACTACAGTCAAACATGCCAGCAAGTCACGCTGAGAAATTTAATGAAGAAATATGGTTTAGCCAACCTTTACCTAGAATAAAAAAAGGCTTGAAAAGTATGAATTTAAAAATGTTAGCCTTGTTCTGTTATATCTAGAGAGAAGGCATTGAAATAAAGATGAAAATAATGTACCTCAAATTAACTATGCAAGCTAGAATTGAGTTACCCAAAGTAGAATTATCTGAGGAACTCCACTTATCCAAATACATATATAAATGGATTTCATAGTGGAATCTAGGTAATAGTCTTTACAGGTCTCTCTTATTTTATATTATATATAAAACACATAATATAGTAGTTATCATATTGCATATATTATTCATATAAATGATTAGGGCTCATGTTTTACTGTGAAAATAATTGGTTAAGTAGAAAAATATAAAAGTCTCATACTCACATCAAAATTAAGACAGAGCCTCAGCCTATCACCAGGATCTTAGGTGAAATTCCACTTACTATTCATAGAAATTGTCTTAGTTACTTTTCTTTCGTTGCTGAGACAAAATACCAGACACCCAAAGTTAGGGGAAGAAAGGTTTATTTGGCTCACAGTTTGTAGAGGTTTCAGTCCACAGTCAGCTGGGTCCAAGGCAGGGTGGCCTGGCAGACAGGCAGAAGGCAGCAAGGTAAGCAAGGGATGCAAGCAAGGGGGCTAACCAGATTCTTCCTGTGTTTTACATCTTATCCAGGCTATCTGGCTTTAGGGTGGGCAGTACTCCCACCCTTAATCCTAATACCCTTAATCCTACCATCACATCCTCCATCCCAGCAGAACAATGCCAATCAATCAGTGGACTAATTTAGTAATAACACACTCTAGATCCAGCTACCTCTTACCACATGAAACTTTGGGGGACATTTAGACACAAACCATAACAGAAATAAATTGAAAATCTCCACTGGTGACCAAGACAAAATGTACCAAAGATGGTAGCTGGCTGGAGGAGATCTTTGTGTTCCCTGCTGTTGCTGCCTAGTTTGAACTCACAAGATTCAGATTAGCCAGGAAATGAATGAATGATTGCTACTCTGCTGCAAAATAAGGGATCTAGAGGTGGCTAACACACTGTTGTTCCTTTCCAAACAGCAGCAGCAGCCCATTCTTCAGCTGTTTAGCACTTGTAACTTCTCTGGAAGATCAAAAGTCAGAGGAGACCAGAAGATTAGGCCCCGAAAAGAGAAGAGGAACAGTATAACCCCCAAAACAGACCCGAGAGCCTCACAACCCCAACTTCAAGGGCTGGACATCAGTGAAAGCACAAAGGAGGGTGACAAGATCTAAGGCTTTCTGGATAAAGGGAAAGATGTAGTATCCAAAAGAAATAAGATCTGAGTTGACCAGATAATTTTTATCCAGAATTCTTCAGAAAGTTACAGATGTGCTCAAGATTCCATCTGGGGGAGGAAAAGGAAATTTGACAAATCAATAACATACAAATCACAAGTCACTAAGTGTATTTACCCACTAAATCGGGCATTTCAATTCATTGGTCATTCATGCTAAAATACCTCCCATTCACCATTCTGGGCCAGAGAGCGACAATGAAATGAAAGGTAGCAGTTATGGCTTGTATCTGTATGTTCCCCCAAAGCCTCATGTGCTTGTAGGTGGGACTTTTCAGCACTTGCAGGATCTAGGGCAGTGATGGTGAACCTCTCAGAGATTTCAAAGATACAAACAGCCTGCTACTGTATATATGTCGTAGGTTCACTACCACTAATCCAGGGCATGTGATACTGGAATTAAGAGTGTGTGGTACTAAATTTGTCCACTGATTAGAATTACCATAGTTCTGGGTGGCACCCGCCATAAGGCTGGTAGCCTGGATGGAATAAAAGGGAAAGGCAGGCTGGCTGCTGCTGCTTGCTGCTGCTTCCTGCCTGCTCTGCTTTACCATGGACTGTTTCTCCTCTGTGATGCCCCTCTGCCATGCCACCCTGCCATAGAACCTGCCAACTATGAGCTGAAACCTCTACAAACTGTGAACCAAAATAAACTTTTCCTCCTTTAACTTTGGGTGTTGGATGTTTTATCTCAGCAATGACAAAAGTAACAAGAGAGCAACTTACTGAATAAAGAATACAAGAGAAAAGAAATGGATCAAGACGAATGATTAAAACAAAGATCATAGTAATTGCTATGAAGCAGGCCTAAAAAGCAATGCATTCAAAACTCAGCATTCAATAAACAGTATGACTAAGAAATTACATAATCTTGGTACTATGGTGAAAGAAGCATGAAAACATAAAGGTAGTTAGAAATCCTAGTTAAAACAGAATGTCCTCAAGAAAGTTATGATCTAACCCTGCTGTCACAAAAAATGCATGATGAAATTTTGAACCATTAATGGAAGGTAAAGATGAGAATTCATTTGGCCTTGTAAGGAATTTTCTCCTTTGAACGCCACTGTTTTAGTGACACAGGGCTTTGTCTTTCTCCATGAGTTGAATTACCCTAACTTGTTTTGAATTGTAAAACATTTATATAACCATAATATTGGAAATCCTATTTAGTGCTTTTCCATGTTCAGAAACAACCTAGAGAAAGGTAGAGAAGACTTTATTATAGATATACATTGTAAGTCTTTTTTTTTTGTTTGTTTGGTGCCGGGGATCGAACTCAGGGCCTTGTGCTTGCAAGGCAAGCACTCTAACCACTGAGCTAAATCCCCAGCCCTGTAAGTCTTGATAACAGAAAAGCAATGACTCAGCTGACAGAATCGAAGATGTGGGGTAGAGAAGAGAGGGATAAAATATTGTGATTTTTAAAAAGTGAAGGTTTCAAGAGATCTAGTGCCTAAATCTGGCCAATTAAAAAATAAAACAAATTACTTTGTTACAATCACAACCAATAAAATAATGTGAAATACAATTAGCAAAACAATATAGAAATTGAAAGCATAAGGATCAACAATTGGAGGAAGAGCTAGAATATAGGGAAAGGTGGTATAAGTAAGAAAGAAAAGAGGAAAACTTCACCTGACGCATGCAGGCAATGGTGGTGCACTAAGACATTGTTTTTAATGTCCCTCTGGCCTACGCTGCCTCATCCTGCCTGTGACGGGAGAGACACCTGTGGGCCTCTCCAGTTGATCTTGACCCCAGTGGCTTTTTCAAACCTGGACTGTTTTACTTTACTTATCCCAGTACCCAGAGCTATCAACCAAAACTCTTACTCCTAACAATAACAACAAAAACTACTTGACCAGAAAATAAATTCTTCGTGACAAGAAATATGCAATATGGCAAAGAAATTTCTGATACGGCTGCTCCTAGAGGAATTAGGACTTGCAAATGAAACCATCTCCCTTCAATTCCTCCTGCACACTCACTCAGCACCCTCCATAAATTTTTTGTCCTAAGGTTTCAGATAAATCACTAGAACCGCTACTTGTCTTGCCAAACTGGTTTCAAAAGACACCAGAGCATTGAGCTGGGGCCTTAGGACGGTCCCCCTGGCTAACTGCCTGAGTGTGGCCACATCCCCGCCCAATCTGCAGAAAGACAGTGTCTTGCTTACTAGACAGAGATAAATTCCTTGCTGGCGTGCTCATAAGATACTAAGCCAAACTCATCTCCTTCCTCCTCTCCTCTCCTCCTTCACTCTAGTTATTTATACAGATCACAGGTGAAACGGGGAAAATTATTATAGCACAATGACTGCTGAAAGGCTAGAAGCTAAAGAAGATGGATTATCATGGCTCTGACATGATTTGTATGGATTTCCAAAATTAAGCTGTTCGCTTAGAGTGACCACCCTCCTCCCGCCCTGGGCTTCGCAGCTGCCCTGGCAATAACCTTCATCTGCACTTGGGAGCCCAGAAAGCTGAGCACGTTTCCCATTACCTTTCAAGCGAGTGTGTAGGGTTCTTCTGGCCCCTCAGTAATAGCAGGGCTGCTGGTGAACAGAGTGATAAACACCCACTGAGAGGGATGTAGCGTGAAAAGATCTCATCACCTGCCATTAGTTCTCCGATGAATAATGCAGCATTTTCCGTGGCAGGTGTCAGGGGTGGGAGGGAGAAGAGCTCCCCTGAATGCTCTGGTGAGCACTTCAGCACAAAGTAAGAGGTGAGAGCAACAGATGCATATGACAAAATTACACGAGCTATTGTGTTTTAAAAGAAAAGGGATTTTTACTTCACATATACCTGGCAGGTTTCCTTGCTTTCTTTCTCTGCCCTTACAGTCAAGGCAGGAGAATGCTGCTTCGCCTTGAACTTTTACCATTCTAATCTGGACCCCTCGCAAATTGATAGTGTCTCTTTAATTCCGTTACACTGCTAATAGCACCATTCTCTCTGTCTGCTCTCAGTTTTTCTCTGATTTCTATATCTTGATCCAGGTTTGTAGATGTGGGTCTCTGCTGTATTTTCGTTAAGCATTGTAGGCTTGGTTTAAATAGAAATATCAAACAAAAGGGAATGTAACCATTTCAATGTGCCTTTGAACCCACCCATGTGTGCATATGCACACGACCCCCCCCCACACACACACACATTAAAGTTGCAATTTTTGGCCAAAAGAATGGGTAGCTAGTAGCGTACTGCCTTTGAGAACCTGCCTGAAAATGGTTTAATATTTTACCAGCAGAACCAAAGACAAAATGGGATCCATTATTGGTTACTGATAGACACAACATCATCTGTCCTTTGCATCACAAATTCAGCTTACCTTTAGCCTCAGAGCCCAAAAAGAAAAAAAAAAAAAAAAAAACTTGACGAAGTTTAGGTCAATGCCCTTTCTATTTTCTGTCACTTTTTTTTTAATTTTTTAACCAAGAACATGTATTGGTACAATGTACATATAATGGTTACATTCATCACATTTATTTTGTACCTGTACGTGATGCACCTTGGTTCTCCCCCCTCTATTATTGCTGTTGTCATGTAACTTTCAGTGTGGCTACATGTCACAATTAAGTCCTATGACTAGCCGTCACCCTCACCCCTGAATCCCACATTTTCCAAGTCCTAAAGGTCAAATTCTTTTGTTGAACTTTACCACCTAAGGCAAGAAAGAAAATGAAAAAGACAAAAATAGTCCTCTGATTAAAATTAGCCTTGAGAATTGTTAAATGAGGTGCACACTACCCCTACTAAACCAGTTACTGAACAGGACTTAGCTCCTGCACCTAATTCTGGGTCTCCCCCATCAGGGGGGCAAACCAAACTTCCGGCCTGCCCACCACATCACAGGAGAGAGAAAAGGCCTGGGCCCGTCGGAGGCACCATGGTAAATTAGCACAATGCTTACTTTTGAGTCTATTAATGCTCTTTTTCATCACTTTGGCTATCAGTTTTGGAACAAATATCTTGACAAAGGTTAATGAACGTAAATAATTGGCAGAACATAAATAGAATTGTTCCAGAGAATCAGGAAATTTAGTCAACATATAACAGCTCTTTATATTATTATTCCAAGAAACCAAGACTCCATCTCCTGGAGATGTGTAGTCTTGTTTAGTCTCAACCTCCTCTAAAATATGCCAGACTCCCAAATTAGCAATAGTTCTTTATTTCCCCAGCTCCTAATCCCAGCTTAGAAAAGCTATCAAAACTCATCCACTACTAAGCATACATGATGTGTTGCATAATGCAGCTAAGTGCAGGAGCTAATCATGTCCATGCTCAGGAGAAAATTATATTCTAGTTGAGAGAATAAGCAATAAATAAATTAACAAATACACACCTATTTAAGCACTGTGATAATTGTTGTAAAGGAGATAGAAACATAATCTTTAAACCTAGGGGAAAAAAAACATTTGGCAAACCTACTACCAAATAATCTCTTCAACTGATTTCTCTGCAGGTTCGGAGAAGTTTGGAGGTTGCTTTTTTTTTAAGGCCTATTTTCTATGTACAATAATTATCATGATGAGGCTCAATGCAAATAATAAACATTCTCCACTTCGGAAAAACAACCCAGTGAAATTACTCATAACTCTATACTGAATGAATCTTAGACTGAACAGTCTCCTCACACAAGATCTGTCAGGAGTAGGAGTAACATGGTGGACAGTGGTCAGGATTCTGGTAAAAGATGCTCAGTGGTCATTCATGGGGTCTGAATACCCTTCTTGGCCCCTGTGCTTTCACCAAATGTTCATATTGGTTTCCAGCATTCTGGCCCATTGTGCAAGCCACATGTGGCGGAAAGCTTCTGCAATCACCCCTTGGGCCCTCTGCCTCCTCATATGGAGGCCCCTGTACAACCCTCACCCCACATCCCACATTTGGGCTTACATCTAATGACTTGTTTATAGTGAACAGAAGTAGAAAAGGCAATGGGATAACACTTTTGAGACCAGGTTGTGCGAAACTGACCTTCATCTTGCTCACGTGTTCTCTCTGCCTCTTCTCACATCCTCACTTGAAGAAAGCTACCACGCTGTAAGCTGCCCTACAGAGATGCAAGGAACTGAGGAAGGCCTCTGCTACAGCCAGTAAGACTGAGGCCCTCAATTTAATGGTCTTAAAGAACTGAATCTTGCTAATGACCATAGTTTGAAAATAGATTGTTCCCCACTGGGCCCTGAAATAACTGTAGGCCTTGCCAACACCTTGATTTCAGCCCCACAAGAGATCTTGTATTATTAGTCAGTGGGTCCTAGAGTCAAGGGTTTGCAAGAGAGCAGATTTAATACAGGACATTTACAAGCTACAATATTCACACACAGAAGCCAATTGCAGGAACAGTGTAGAATGTCCATCCATGCACTGGAGACCCAAAAGATCCAATCAAGGGCTGGGAGCCCACAGCACTGTCCCATGGACATCCATGTCTGCACTAAAAGGCTGAAGAAATCTATATGGGGCCAGGGTACAATGCTCACAGCAGAGATGAAGACCAGAGCTCCCCTGGTGTGAACAGTGGCCATCCTCGACAACAGCAAGACACTGAGCTCCTTCTCCAGTGAGAACAGCCAAGTTCCCTTTGGGAGAACCAGCTGCAACAGAGCTTCTCCTAGGAAACAGCTGGCCCCTGTCTTCTGCTCCCATTCTCTTTTATGCTGTGTTGGCAATAACCTTCAAGTGAATCTTCTATGCCCAGAACCGCACCGACTCAGTCCAGCTGGGCATCCTGCTCAAAGTTGACCATATCGGTCCAATATAGTGTCCAGCTTCTTGACCCACAGAATCTGTGAGATAATCAATTATTCAGTATTCCCCTGAGAAAAGTGATCTATTCAACATGTGTCATTCCAGAATACAGGCTGAAGAAATATACATGGGGTATATGCTCAGATCACCAAAAAGTAAGGTCAAGCCCAAGGGCACAGTGCATCTCAAGCTTACACACATATTCTGCAACTCACATCCCATTAGTCAAAGCCAATCGCATGACCAAGCCCAAGTCCCAAGGGAGGCATGCACAGTTTTGTCTATCACAAGGCAATGGCAAGGGCCTGAACATATATTACTACTGTGGGGCCATAACATATTGGGACTTATTCTTGAGTCGGCCACATACCCAATAACTTTTCTTCTTGAGTTTTTACTGATAGTTTTCTGTTTATTTGCAACAAAGAATCCTTACTGGTACAATGTATGAAAGTAAAAGAAATTAGTGAGAAAGATTACAAATGGTATATAAGTCAAACAATGAATTAATGATTACTTAAACTATGGCATATTCTTGATTGAAATACTAGGTGTTCAGTAATGGGAATTTTAATTAATGAATTTCAGTGTCTTCCATACCTATACCGGCCCACATTTTATACTCAGTAAAAGCTATAGTTCATTAGGTTTAGGACTCTAGTGACTACTACTGGGAAGAGTATGACACTGTGCTAAGCAAAGAAGATAAAATACAAGTATTCAAACAGATGGAGTCTCTCTTATTTATTGAACTGGCACTTTTCAATAGAAATCAAAACATACCGAACAGAGTGTCTGGTGTGCTACCTAAAAAGAAAGGAATTATTAATTTAACAAAGAGAAGGTTATACTGAAAGATGAAAGAAAAGTTGAGATTGTTGCAAAAGAAAGAGGGCTAGTAAAATATACGGATCTACACTAAATGTTTCTAAACTAAACTTATGGCATAGTTATGTCAGAGATTTAACTACATAAACAGAGTGACCAAAAAGCTTAGAAAGACTGGTTTGGGAAATAATATAGTTAATCTTATGCTTAATATAAGTATGCTTACATTTCTATTTCAAAAACAGTTGAAAAACAATCTGCTCCCTCTATTCCTGTAGCCAACAGTTTGAAATCAAGATGTATTTGTCTTCTGTTAAAGCATCCCAAGATCTAAACACCCTTTTCTTGAATTAAGTTTCAATCTATTAAATGGTTGAAAACACTGTCCAACAGATATATGAACTGTTACTTATTAAATAGGGCCTTAGATATTTTTCTAATGTCTTCATCCAGCTATCTTGTGGGAATGTTGGAACCAATTATTACTTGTATTGATTTTGCTAACAAAAATAGCTCATGTTAATTGGTAATAATAATTTTTAAAGTTCTACTCAATAACCAAGTATACTGAAGAAATATGAGAAAGGAAAATTTGGATTTTTGTGATGAAATAGGGTAAAATAGAAGGAATGTAATTCAAAAAGTGTTGTAGAGCGAAATCTAACTATAATGGGTTGAATGATGTCCTCCAAAAAGATAAGCTTCAATTCTTCCACCAGTATGTGTGAATGTGATCTTATTTGGAAATAGGGTCTTTGCAAGTATAATTAAGACATAAGTTAAAACGAGGCCCCGTTAGACTGTAGAGGGCATGAAACCGGATTGGTGAAGTACTCAGAAGAGGACAGACTTACAGAGATACACATAGCAAAGATCCTATGATGGTGGAACAGAGTCCGGAGCGATTCGGCTATAAAACAAGATTGCCGAGGATCGTTAACAAGCCAGAGGCTGGAGAGAGCCAAAGCACAGATTCTCTCCAAGAGCCTCCAGGAGGAATCAACCCTGTCAACACCCTAAATTTAGACTTTTAGCCTCTAAAATAGTGACTGAACACACATCTGTTTTAAGCCACAAGGGTAGCAGTAATTTGTCACTGACAGCGTGAGAATTCTAACATAACAACTGTGGTTTGACTTTGGGTTTGGGAGGTTTTTTTTCCCTGATTGATGTTATAAAGTACTTAACAAAGAACTAATTTTTGAAAATGTTTAAACCAAAAAAAAAAAAAATCCATGCAGTCAAGAAATGTCACCTCAGTCGCTCTCTCTGAAAGGGTGCCACACTCCTTGGATGCCCATCGGACTGGAGCATGTACAGGAAGAACTAGATCCAGACATCCTGTTTTCTAACCTGCTCAGGCGAGCAATGCACAATTCACATGCTTCACAAGTACTGCCTTGATCAGTAGTACTCAGGGAGTGTGGGAAAAATAAAATAGGGCAGCCCTCAGCAAATCTGAGCAGCTGTGGGGAGGCCAACAAGTCCAGGCCTGTGAACATGCCTCACTAAGTTCATTAGGACATGCCAGCACACATTTTTATAACCGAAATTCATAAGCCAGAACAGATCCTGTAGGGAACAGGTTGTTATCATCAGGCTGTTCAGTAACACAGCTTATCGCAGATGTTAGTAACTATATCCTCTGTGCTTAGACGAAGAGGAACTCTGATGACCCTCTGTTCCAATTAGAACCACATATTTGTATATTATTGTTCTTGAAATGTGATGAATTTATAAGTTTGTCAAAAGCATGATCTCAAAAATGTAAGCCTTTCTCTTAGCAAAAGCTAACCTGGGTTCTATAAGGACTTTTTCAGGCTTAGGAACAAGGAACAGAAAATCCTTTGAAAGCAATATTTGATGCTACTATTTTGTTGTTATTGTTGACTTCTTATTTGGGGACAAATTTGTGCATTCTCTTAAATGTGAGCATTTCTTTAGATGTCAGACATACACACACACACACACACACACACACACACAAGCACAGAGGAAGAAAAAAAAAGAAACAAAAGAAAAAATGTGAAATACATAAAAATGTGAAGTCCAGAGCCTGAAGCAAAATTAGAACTTTCAGCTTCAAGAACATCTGGAGAACTGTTGGATTTTAAACACATACTTCATTTTTATATAAGTGATGCTAAATATGTTACTTGAGATAACACATCTATGTAGAATCATTCCTTTCTTAATGAAAGAATTCATCCCTGTGATATGCTTCAGTAACTTCAATATTTAAAAGCAAAGTAGCAAAAGAACAAAGAGCTGCCATCTGCAATAGCAGATAAAAGAAAAAAATGATATAAAAGGGTTATTTAACAGTATATAAAGTACCTGTCAAATATATACCCAGGAATCTTGAAGCAGGAGGACAGAAGGGCATAATTTAAAATTAAAAAAAAAAAAGTGAAAGGTGAAGATGTAGCCTGAGGCAATAGCTTGGGTATGGGGAATTAAGCTCTCCAAAAGAACATCTTTCTGGATTCAGTGTCCTACAGAATAGGAAAGGTATCTAAATATCTCCCTTTCAGTAGTGCTCAAGATAACTTCCACCATACAGGAATTTTTACATACTGGAAAATATATCTTCCACAAAGTAGAGGATTATAGAGACCAGTTTCCAAAAACAGTGGAAAATTTGGCCAATTCTTCCCTAGTTGTCTGCCCAATTATTCCCCTCAACACACAGGATTATAGCACTGGGCCTCCAGAAGCCACGTCATATGTAAAACGTGGCAACGCCTAACAGGGTCAATTGGTTGGACATGCCTTGGCTTTTAAAACGAGTTTCTTCCCAGAAAATTGGAATCATATATATGACATTGTAGACATGGTTTGGTTGCTTTCTTGAAGGGAAGAGATATAAATTTAGAAGCCATAAGTAGCTCTTTCCTATTATGTATATCGGAAATCTGTAATAAAAGAGAAAAAAGAGGTGGATGTGGCAGGGCACACCTGTAATCCCAGCACTCTTGGAGGCTAAGGCAGAAGAGTGGAGACTTTGAGTCTGGGAAATTTAGCAAGACCATGTGTCAAAATAAAAAATAAAAAGGGTTTGGGATGTAGCTCAGTGCAACAGCCTTGGGTTTCATCTCCAGTAGAGGAAGAGGGAGAGGGGAAAAGATGAGAAGGAGAGGGATGGAGAGGGAGAATGGGGGAGGAAGAGAGAAAAAGGAGGGAGAGAGAAGGTAAGAAGGAAGGGAGGGAGAAGAAGAAAAGAAGAGGCAAGGGAAGGGAAGGAAGGAGAAAGAAGGGAATGGGAGGGTAGGAGAAAGAAGGAAGAGGAGAGAAAGGAATGGGAGGTTAGGGGAAAGAGGGAAGAGGAGAGAAGGGAAGGGGAGAAAAGGAAAGGGAAAGGAAGGATAAGGGAGGGAAGGGGAGAAAGGAAGAGAGAGGGCAAGGAAGGAAGGAAGGGAGGAAAAAGGAAGAAAGAAAAAAGAAGGGAGGAAGGAAAGAAAAGAAAGAAAGAAAGAAAAGAAAAAGAAAGAAAAGAAAAGAAGGAAGAAAAAGGAGGAGAAGGGAAGGCAGCAGAGGCTTGGAGAAAAGAAAGATTAAAAAATAGTTTAGCATTTCAATTTCTGGTTCCAGTTGTTCTTGAGCATCGGATGCAACCTATATTCCAAAATGTGATTATTAAAATTTGTTTCCACATTTTTAAGATACTTTTGGTGGGCTTTTATTATTTTTCATTTAGAGAGTGCCAATAATACACAAATTGGTAGAAAGATGAGTTAGACCTTGATGGATTAAAATGAGGGACACGATGAGGTTTCACCAATCCTAATGTGAGATACCCACAATTTTTGTCATGCCTTCTCATATAAGAAAATACAAATTCTGCTTTTTCACATGATAGTAAAAATAAAAAATAACTAGAATAAAGGAATTTTAATAGCAGTTAGAAATGAAAAGGATATTTTATGTTAAAAGAAGCAACAATAAGGCTGACAGCTGACTTCTCAACAGAAATAATACAACCCGAAATGTAATGGAATAACTCTAAAGTTAGAAAAGTACTGCCAATCTAGAAGTGAAAACCTACTGACAGACCTTCCCAGAAGAATTGGAATCGTCATACCACAGGGATATATGCACAACCATGTTCATAGCAGCACAATTTGTAATAGCTAAGTCTTAGAAACGACCTAAATGCCCAACAACCAATGAATGGCTAAAGAAGATGTGGTTTTTCTACACAATGGAGTACTACACTGCCATAAAAAAGGATAAACTAGAGTCATTTGTATGTAAATGGATGTTCCTTGAGAACAGACTATTAAGTGAAATAAATCAGACACTCATGAGTACACATCGAATTCCTTCTCTGAATGAGAAACCATAAGTGTAAATAGGACAAAGAGGTGTAATAGATATAATAAGAAGATAATATACAAAGGAGAGGAGCACTAGAAAGAGAGAAGGGGGAAAAAGGAAAGAAAGGGGAAAGGGAATTCATGGAGAAATGTGAATAAACCTGCTGTAAATAGGGATGGAGGGAACAGAGGAGAGGGGTGGGAAAGAGAGGGGGAAACCAAGATGCATCATGTACAGGTACAAAATAAATGTGATGAATGTGATCATTATATGTACATTGGACCAATACATGTTCTTGGTTAAAAAAAAAAAGAAAAAAAAGAAAAGAAAACCTACTGACAATATACTTCAAAAGAGAAAGTGAAAATAAAGACATTCTATGGAAAACAAAATCAAAGTGAAGTTTTCAACATATGAGCTCTAAGTTGGGAGAAAGAAAAAAAGGGAGAGGGAAGAAGGAAGAAGGAAGAAGGAGGGGAAGAGAGGGGTGAAAGGAAAACTCTTCTTTACAGATGGTTGCCAAATAAATATGGAGAGATTTTCATGGTGTTACCATCCATGTTACTAAGTACAGAGGGGAAACTGTATTATATAATAACAGAATAAAACTGTTTCACCTGTCAAGCATCCTTCCAAAACCAAATTGACTAGAATAACCAAGACTCTAGCTCTAATTTCCAATTTACCAACATTTCACCTGCTGGAGCAATAAGTTAAATGAAACCATACGTACTAGATAAATGTCAAAGCAACCAGACAAAGTGAAAATAATAAGACACTCCTTAGTACTATTGGCCTGGACTCTATAGAACATCAATGTCAGCTAAAAAACTAAAAAGTTGGAAAAGAACTCTAGACTAAAAAGATAGAATAATCAAGTGGGTAAACTCTGATTAAGTCCTCATTCTATTTTTTTAAAAATCTATATAAAGCACATTTGGATGATTTTAGAATGTTAGAAATCATCGAACTGTTTTTTGTAATTTTCTGGAGTATAACACGATATTGTTTGTGAGGAGAATACCTATGTGTTGAAATATTTAGAGTAACATGTCATGAGATCTCAAATGTACATTTCCCTGGGTCAACAATGATGAGAGAGGAATAGATAAAGTTAACTGTTGAGCTCCAGGTAAAGGATATCTGGAATCCATGTTCCTAGTCCTTCCTTTTCCATATGTCTGAAATTTCCCTAACTGAGAGGTGGGGGATGGGACTAACTTCTGTAAATTCTCATTTAAGAAATTTAACCACTAGTATAAGTATCTCTTGGACAGATCTTTATGTTATGACAGAGTCCAGTAAAAAATGACCTAATGGGGGCCTAACTATAGAGAGATAGATGATAGACAGATAGATAGATGGATAGATAGATAGAGAGAGAGAGAGAGAGATGATTTTATTCTGAATATAGTTGTTTAAGCTATGTCAACTCAAGTCTTTCTGATCCATCTTTTGACTCTGATTTCTGGTAAAGCAGACTGAGAAGAAGCTTGTAAAATATCTGTAGTCTCTTCTACATCCTTCCTGCTCAAAAATCTTAGCAAAAAGGTCCCTCCTCTAAATAGAATTAGCAGGAGTTCTAAAATCAGCTTAGGTCATAACTCTGAATGAATCATCATACAAAGCACAATTGAACACACCAATTGGGTAGGTTGGTGACATTCACCATCCCTTGGAATCATGGGAAGTTGACTAAGCTGATTAAATGTAATTACCTAAAGGCTACTAAAAGGAAAATCTGGCTGCCGTTGTCACCCTAAGAGGAGGATAGGACGGGAAGTGAACAGAAAAAGAGAGATGAGCAAAATAACAAGCAGTAATAGTCTTCCCTTTTAACGGGGTGTGGGCAATGCAGAAACCCTCACTATACAGGGCATTGGAAGTGGAAAGTGACATCTTCAGTGAGGAAGGCCCAAAGAAAGGGGGTCGGTAAGAAGAAATTATTTTATCAGATAGAAAGCTCTCAACCACAAGAAGTGAATTTCTGAGGGACAAACCACATGCTGTGAGAAAGGCTCCTAATGCAGGGAACCCTTTGAGGTATCTACCTTGCAGTGTTTTCTCTGTCTGGCCATTGCAACTGCCCTTGGTCACTTGATTGTCAATGACCCATGCCACACACTCCTTTTGGGGCTCGATTGTCCCTCCATGTGGCCCCTTTGGGGACAGTCCCTGTGTGTTAATTTTAGATCAGCTCTTTCTGCTCAGTGACACCTAACTGGTCCAGACAGAACACACATCACTGGCTCCAGAAAACCTAGTGGTATTACAGACGCCCATGAAGCCAGCCATCTTTGCTCAGCTATAAGGATCACTTGCTACCCAAAGTCCTTGGCCTTTGCTTATTTTCTCAGGCAAGATCAAATAGCAGTCCCTTGTGATCACCACCCCTCTTTAGAATGACAGATTATTATCTACCTCTTGCTGTGTTCTGGGTCTCCAATCAGTACTGAGTTTCCAACAATTCCATATTAACATCCTATTAATTTGACAATTTAGCCCCCTAATAATTTATTCATGGGGACTTGAGTTTCCAGCCAAACTAAAGTGGGGCTATAGTCTTAAGGGAGAAAGTCTGTTTGGTATGCAACCAACTGAACATCACATAGTAGAATTCACATTTTTACTTAGAATAGCAACTATTTACCTTCAAATGGTTGTGGACAAATGGAAACTATACAAGAATGTATGATGTCTAGGATCAAAAATTTTGATATTTGACTTAGAAAAAAAAAGCCACTAGATTCTAAGCATCTAAGCTTCCTTTATATTTTCTTACTACTATATTTCCAGTGCCTGGCATGAAGCCAAAGATCTATAAATACTTATTGATTGGCTGACTACAGACCAGTTACTTCATTATAAAAGAGTTTTCTCTCAGAGGATTCATTAATGCTGGTATTCTGGCAAATGTGATTGCATATTACAAACATGGACAATAACCATACATTCCATGTCTTTGAACTCCTGTTCTTGGAATGTTCCTGCTGTGCTGTGTATTTGTCAAGAGTTAAAATTTAAGAATTTCTGCATCAATGCCATTTAAATCCACAAGCCAATTAATGCATTAAAAGCTGACAGAGTTTTGCTAAAAATCACCATTTGTCATGTATTCTGTGCCCTGGTATTATCCCTACAGATATATAAGGCTAAAAAAGGCCACCTATTACTGTAGAGATGTATCTAAAAAATCTCTCAGGCTGCCTGTAATCATCTCCATTATGTATAATGACCATTTTGATAATAGTCTTTAGAAGAGGTAATGGCCCTGCTGAACGGTTATTACCTGTCTGTTCATGCTGGAAGCAAGATGCAGAAGCCAGAGGGGACAGTCAAATGGTCCTTGTGGTGTATTCTGAGGAAATAAGAAATATTTAACAGAATGCAAGAAACAGACAAGAGAGCGCCTTTTGCGGTAGAACTGGCCACCTCTCTGCCACAAGCCTTCCTGAATTTCATAATTTAAAGCAAATGCTCCCAATAATGGACCTGCTCTCAGCCTTCAGACCAATTTCATCCAGCGCATCACCACCTGGTCTATTAGGAGGAAGGGGAAAAGACAACGGAATGTTGCCACATTCCTTCCCACAGTATTGTTAGTGGGTAAACTCGTGACAACAGTGACACCAGAAGAGGACAGTTGTTTCCAATCGGCCCTTAAAAGGGAGCCCCACCTGTGTCTTAGGTCACACTGATGATATGTCATGGTCCAGGGACCAAACTGATCCGGGCTCGGCCACAGCGAACTAGAAAACATAGAATATGCCCAAAAAGAGAAATTGTCCACATTCAACAGCTTCCTGTCCATACAGAAAATATCAGGCCTCATTTCCTGAAAGCAGAATATATTCTATAAAAATTTAAAGAGCTAAGAGGAGACTCTCTTTCATCCCTACTCAAGTCATCCTTATACTCCCCCTAAAACAGAGGAGGAAATGAGTCTGGCTGAAGGTATAACATAGGCTTTTAATGTGAAGAGTGATTAAAGGAGATTTTCAAAAAAGATTTGAGAATGAGGTCACAAATTATTCACAAACATCAAGGAAAGGGGAGAAGGATCGATTCTATAGTCAAAGGAGCTCACAGAATTCCAAGTAGAACCAGGTGTCATGGCTGATATATATATGATGCCCCAAAACCTCACGTACTCATAGGTGGGGTGTTTAGTAGTGACTATCATGGGTGTGTGATAGTGGATCAGTCCACTCACTAGTTTAGCATACATAATTCTGAGTGTGACTGAATGGACTTATCAAAGATGAAAAAGCCACCCTCGGTATGAGTGGCACCGACCAACGGGCTTGTAGCCTGGATAAAATCAAAAGGGAAAGCAGAAGAAAGGCTGCTACCCCTGCCTTCTATGCTATGGGCTGTTTCTCCTCTAACAATGCCCTCTGCTGTGCTTTTCTGCCTTGGAGCCAGCTGACTGTGGATGGAAACCTTTACAAATTGCAAGTTGAGATAAACATTTCCTCCTTTAACTTGTGGGTGTCGGTATTTTGTTCCAGCAAAGAGAAAGTCACTAAGACACCAAGTGTAATTTGTTTTTGACATAAGACAAAAACCTTTAACATGTCTCTGGGCAAAAGGCGAATGCAATAATACAGCATAATATGTTTTTTCTCAAAAGTCTGTATCCGAGGGCACTTTATTTATTAAAAAAAAAATAGGTGAGGCAATTTTGTCATTGTTCCATATTTGCAATGTCCAGGACAATAGCCACTAACCACATATGTCTATTTAGATGTAAATTAAGTAAAGCCTGGTGTGGTGGTGAATATCTGCACTCATGACACTCTGGAAGCTAAGGCAGGAGGATTGCAAGTTCAAGCTCAGCCTACAGAGTTCAGTGACTTAGCATAAACTGATTGCAAAAGCTGAATTAGCCGGAGTGGCTAGTGGCTACTCTATTGGGACATGCAGATTTAAAACACTTTTTATCATTGCAGAAAGTTTTACTGGGCAGCACTACTGTAAATAATAAGTAGCACTTTGAAATGAATTTTTTTTTTTTGAGACAGGGTCTCGCTGTGTAGTTCAGGCTGGCTTTGAACTCACCATGTAGCCCAGGCTAGCCTTAAATTCACAATGATCCTCTCATCAGCTCCCAAGTGCAGGGATTACAGGTGTACCACCATGCTCAGCAGAAGTGAATTTTAAATGCAGCTTTTTACTCTCTGCTAATAATTATAAAACATTCATTCTCAAAATGAATTTTCCCTCCACAGAAAGCAGAAGAGGAAATACAGCAGAATATTTAATACTGATAGCCCACATTCACATAAATTATAACACTTATGTGAATAAAACATATAAGTAACTTGGGAAAGTGAAGAAACTTGAGAAGGTCTAAAATCAGAAAAACACTCAAGAACAGCAGCATAGAAGGGCTAAGGGTATAAAGAAAGCTAACTGGGCAGGAGGGTAATTCTGGCCCAGCACATTTCTGGTCCAGAAGGTATATCTAGACCACACGGACATATTCAAACCAATAAGTGATCTGTAACTGAAGTATTCTTTGTCAATTCCAAGGTGTTAACATTGCTTTCTTCTAGGGATTATAATTTAGAGAATATTCCTATTCGTTTTAGCTGGGCCCAAGGAGGGGGAATCAATTTGAATTACATAATGCTTGGCATGGTTCTTTTTAGGCAGTAAATACTCAAGACATGTAAGTAGAAGGACAGGAAAAATTCAATTCATTAATATTTTTAAGCATGTCATGTACGAAACACTGTGCTCAGTAAAGATACATGAGATTTAGTGCCTGCCCTCAAAAAGTTCACATTCAGCAGCAACACATGACAATATGTAAAGAGCAAAAGTATGTAGGAAGTGAGGTTCAGATCACTTCCAGACAGGAAGATAAGGAAGGTTTCATGGAGAATATGATATTTGAAGTGGATCTTCAATAATTAGAGTCTCGGTGGGTTGAGATGAAGGAACAAAGATGTGTATGCTGTGGGAAAACCCAGAAACAATCTTCACAGTGAAACTTCAACTTTTCCTTGAAGCCTGTGCTAACCATGCTGGTATTCATAGATTTAACAAAGATGAAAATCCATGCTGGTTGCAAACTGGAATTGGAAGTATCTGGAATCCCAAGACGGGGCCTGAAGTTGGATACCTAATATCTACATTCTTTCATTGATCTACTCCTACAAATCTCTGACTGTAGAAGATGGAATTCTGGTCCGCAGAAAGCCTTTCATTCTTCAGCCTAATGCTTTCTTACACAAAAATATTCTAGAGTTTTTATGAGTCCAAATTCTCTAGAATGAGGAATTCATCACTGTTAAGTCATAGGAAGATTCACTAGTTTGGATATTGAGAGTTATGTTCTTCTCAAACTTAAGTGGCTAATCTAGAAATGCCCAGGAATGAGTTAACCTTAACTAAATGAACTGAATCAGGAATCTCCTGTATACATAGAGTTTTGAGATAAAAGTTTTCATGAGAACCTTCTGTCAGGGTCTGGATTTAGACCAAGTCATAAGATCACAGAAATCAGGGGTTGGGGATTTAGGCAAGCAGTAGGTCCTGAATTCAATCCCCAGCACCAAAAAAAAATAAATCTAGAAACCAAACATCACGCAAAGGGATCACCTGTTTTCAGCCTCAAATGAGAAACAGACATGAAAATCAGTATCTGAGATATGAAATTAATTCAGATGAAAGAAAAGATAAGGGATGGAGGCCACTAACATATCAAAATTCACATTTATCCTGCATCTAGCCAAGGTCAGATGCCCACTGACAGATGAATGGATAGAGAAAATGTATTTATAGCCAATGGAGTACTACTCTGCCATAAAGAATAAACTTGCATTTTTAGGTAAATAATTGCACCTCAAAACCATAATCTTAAGTGAAATAAATGTCATACGAGTTTAAATTTTGTATTGTTTCTCTTCCATGAGAAACAAAAGTATAAATAAGGGGCCAAAAAAATGATAGTAGTCATTTTCAAATGGGAAGGGGGACGAGAGAGGGAGGGTAGAGGGAAGGAAGGGAAAAAATTAGAAAACAGAGTTGAAGAAAAAAACAGAAATAGAGCTTTTGCAGAAGGAGAGGGGAAGAAGAGTTGTCAGCAGTAGGAAGGGAAAGGAAGAGAAGAGAAAAAAAATTAAGATGTGTTATGTACATGTATAAACTGTCTATAATAAAAGCAATCATTACATACTGCAAACATGTCCTAATAAAAAATTGAGAGAGAGAAGAAAATTCATATTTAAGGAACAACTTTTATGTGCTAAGCAATATTTGCATCCAGGTTTTCTAGACAGATGAAAGAAACCTGAAGGAAGAATTAAATGATGCTTTTGTGAGGTGCAATTCTAGGGTTGAGAAAGTGAGATAAAGTTAATAGAGATAAAGAAAGATGGGAAGAGATGCAAGATGATGTATTTTTATGTAGGTCACAGATCGTACAAGCCTGCTTGCAAATAAGTTTAGTTTAGCTCTAGGGTTCCTGAGACAGGGCAGATGGAGAAAAGGTTGGCTGAGGAAGTCTCTGGGAGGGAGGAATGAAGGAGAGAACTTTACCCTCCAAGCTTTCTCTATCTCCTATTGCCCAATGGTCAAAAAGATGCTGTAAGGATTTAAACCTCACACTTCTAGATAATCAGCTCCCGCATTGCTCCTTCTGCTGTGGAGTGTCATTCAAGTGTGGAAGGGGAAAGAAGCTAGAAACATGTGAAATATGGCTATCCCATTAGACTGCTCGGTGACAACCAAGGTGGGGTCCTACTTGTCCAAGCAGGGAACTGATTAGGCCTAGTTGCCAGAACAAGGTGGACCTAAGAAAATTCCTTGTTCCAGCAGGAGATATTGGCCTCTAGAAACTTAGGGGAGACCCAAAGGTGTGTCTGTTATTAGCCACCATTCAGTGAGGTATGTAATTTTATGTAATAATTTTTATCATTGCCACTTTACTCTTAGTACCTTTTGGTTCTAATTCATTAAATGGATTTTGACCTACAGTCACAGAGCTTTAAGCAACAATAATGATCCTTAATCTGAGGTTCATTAATTTTTTTTAATTTCACTTCTGGTATTTCATTCCCTTTGATCAATATTTCAATTTTGGTTAAAATGGGAATATCCCAACAGGGCTAAGAGTTTTACCTTGGGTCTACTGTTCACATTTTAAATTACCACAAGATAGAATCTCACTTTTGAGAACATGTTTGGGAAGAGAACTGGAGCCAGAGGAACAGTGGTTTCTTAATAGACAGCTAGATCTTCAAAACAAATATCTGCTTCACACTTCTTCATAAAGCCACTGTGACACATGTCACCATCAGAAAGAGACTTGCCTTGGCAAGATCTTGTAATACCGAGCTGTTGTTTATGAGTATCCTTCTTGTCAGCACCAAAGTCTTATCTGCAATTGACAGGTGAGATACACCTGTCCTCTCTAAGCAATCTGAGCTGCAGGGCTGTTTATCACATAAAAAAAAAAATCTCAGTCTTGCTTTCTGAAATATCTCAAGGATTTTAAATGCAGACTCTTCAACAACTCCATCTGTCCCATCATAGCCATCCACAGTTCTACACTACTTTGCACAGCTCTCCACACAAGCCAGAAATTTAGATGCTCACTCCACAAAATATTGCTACACAGGCACTTTCCCTACTCTGGGGGCACCACGTCTGCTGCCCACTTCCCGAACTAAGCTATTGTGAGTCTCTTTCCAAGGTGCTCTTGGGGTTTTAATTTGAGGATAGTAGTGCAAGTTAAGAACAATGAGAAAAAACTCTCTCCCTCAATGCTCCTAAATTGTAAAATCTGTCATAATCTGAGTAATATTATCTAAACCACCCTTTCCTTCCATTGCCTCTCTGATTTCTATAAACAGTTTTCTAACCATGCTCTTTTCAAAATTAAACAGGAAACCACAGAAAGTATACAGACTGTCTGTGGTTGACACATAAGAGGCATCAGACAAGAAGCCTGGATCTCATGGCCCAAACTTCAGCTGGATGTGTTCTCTGCTTTCCAATCACGAGGTCACATGCCTTAGTTAATGTTTTGCTCGTTGTTAATATCCATTTTGGATGAGTGCTTATTTCATGGGGGTTGGCGCTGACTGCATACGCTTATGAACTCGAGTTCGTTGAATCGTGTCTGCTACTTCTGAGAAAGGTAACACTGAATGTGTCCTTACCTCATCCTAAGGGTGAGAACCAGTATGAAAACTATATGGAAACAAAAACAAGCTCTTCAGCCTCAAATTCTCCCCTTTGTGAAGGAAACTCTGAAATGTCCCCAAATTTAATATGCCATCGTGTCCCTTTACCCACGAGGATCATTCCAAGACCCTCACTAGATACCTAACATTGCAGATAGCCCTGAATGCTATAGATACTGTGCTTTTCCTATGCACATATACCTATGCTCCAGTTCAGTTTATCAGTTATGCAAGAATTAACAGAATAAGAGATTAATACTACTAATAAAATGTAATAATCATAACAATGTACTTTAATGAAAGTTATTTAAAATGTCTAAATTACTTCTGGGGGGTTTGTTTTAGTATTTCTGAACCACAACTGACTAAAGATAACTGGAATTAGAAAGCCAGATTGTAAACCACAGAGGGGACTACGGCGCAATCTGTCTGGAGAGAGAGTAGAAAAACACTTGGTGTACATGAGGGTTACTACTGAAGTAAGATAAGATAAAAAAAATTAGGATAATACACTAGTTAAAAGCAAGATTTAGGACTGGGGATTTAGCTCAAGTGGTAGAGCACTTGCCTAGCAAATGCAAGGCCCTGAGTTCAATCCCCAGGAACCCCCAACAAAAAAAAGCAAGATTTATTACTGAAATAGTGCTTAAATAACATACTGATGTGATATTAAAGTTTTAACTTTGAGGGCTACATCTGAAAGCCGTAACTGTTTTAAAGATTAGTAGAAATAAAGAATTCATCTTTTCTAAAGCTTTTTTTATATCATAATGAAATCAATAGAGATAATACCATACTGAACACATTAAAACCTATTCATGATACAAAAGGAGTGTGTTACACATAGAAAAGTAGATTCAATGTAATTAACATATAAACACGTGAACTAAATACTACTGTCCAACGTATCTATGACATTACTTTAAAATGAAAGCTAGATGATCACCATAAAACGTCACAGAATCCAGTAGCATTCAATACAACATTCATGACCTAACATTAATTTGAAAAGATAGCTTAATGCTTTTCCTACTAAGACAAAGAATGTATTTTTTTAATTCCTCAGCCCAATCACTGGAGACTTTATTAAACATTGCCTAAGTACAAACCTCACCTGGACTTTTGTCTCCAGAACTCTAAAGACCCAAGAATAGACATAGAATCTGTTTGCAGCTTCCCTCAGGACCAGCCATCCCGACATGACCAGACTCTCACCCCTTCAAAGTGCTGTGAAGCCCTTCAATTACTTGATTTTCAAAAGCATCTATGAAAAGGAATAAAGCTTTGAAAAGAAATAGAGGAAATAGAACTCAGAAGTGTATGATTAATCTGCACAGAGCCTATCAATGTAAGAAAAATCAGTAAAAGTTGGCAGCCAGAATCTATCTGGAAATTTATAAATGACTCAATTTAGTCACACACACACACAAATTTCTTGTGCCTTAAACTTTTTCTTGTTTTAATTTTAAGATTGCAAACTAGAATTTAGTTTACTGAACAGGAACTAAATGATGTTTGTAACTACAGTCCTATTTCGCTCAGTGGCGGAGATGCATCCCTGGTGACGTCCTCCTTGTAGGAATGTCGTGGAGGACGCCCCTGCAACCCGAGGTGGCACCAGCCAGTCACTCACACTGTCCTTGATGTCAGCGGGTATGGTAAGCACAAGATGTATAAGGCTGCTGTCTGCATAGCACAGCTTTGTTCTTAAATAATGCTAAAGAATAACTATACAAACCAATAACAGTCATTTATCATTATTAAGTACAGCGCTAACTCAGCTCACAAACAATTCTTTTCGCAATTCTGGTCGCAAACCAAACTGCACGAGAACTGAGTCAAATTCAATGGTGAGGTCCACTGCTGACCTTGTGGGGAAATTCGATTTGCTTCTCATCCAATTCGGTTTGCGATGTGATCAATATATGGACAATGTACCAATACATGTTCTTGGTTAAAAAATAAATAAAAAACAAAACAAAAGAATTAAGTTGGTGAACCGAGGTACCACTGTACTATGTACTGGACATAATTGTTTGTGCTATATTTTTACTGGGTGGTCAGAAGAGCAGGCTTGTTCATATCTGCACCACCACACACACAACAGCTGTGCGGCCAAGTCACCTGTGATGTCATCAGACGGAATGTTTGGTTCAGTTATCTCATTCTGAGATCGCTCTCGTACGTGAGGTTCATTGTTGACTGAAACACCATTTGGTGGCACAGGACTGGATAAGTGTTACTTGATTGAGGGAGAAATCAAAACTTCCAGGTCAGATGGTCAGAAGTGAGAGAGGAGTGACATCAGAATCCAAGCTCAAGTCACTGCAGCTATGTGACACTAACTCCCATCACGATGTGGTTTTCGATGTGGACACTGAGAACATTTTGTTTAAAAAAAAAAAAGCAACCATTATATAGCTCAAATTTGCAGAGTTTGAAATACTTTTATAATCATCTACTAGGATTACACATACAGTGATCAAATTCCCTGTGGAAGCAAATGAGTTCTCAATGAGAGGCAGAGAGAAAAAAAGGCAGTCTTCTATCTCTTTCGAAGCCCAGAAAGGGATACTCACCAAACACAAAATGAGACAATGCTTCTTTACCTATTATCTATATTTCTCCTAGAATTTGTCTCTGATGACAAAATATATATATATATATATATATATATATATATATATATATATATATATATATACACACACACACATTAGGTAGGGAGCAGCCAAAATACTTGGAATTTATGTACTTAAATTTAAAACATTCTAGACTAGTTCACAGCAATAAGCAAAGAATCAATATCCACCAAATATCAGACACCCACCACGAAAGAGTAGATTGTCATCATTTAACCACAGAAGGCCCCAGGAGAACCATTCCTTTTCCTAGGAACTTAATTACTCCCGGATCCATATCTCTAAGCATGATCTCGCCACTGAGCTCCAGATTCACAAATCAATGTGAAGTTTAACAGGCATCTCCCAGTTAACAGAGATAAAACAGAACTCTTAATGGTCTCATCATCTCCCACCCTCAGGTTTTCATAGCCCCATAAGTGTCAGATTTGGCCAGGTATGAAACCAGGTCCTTACCACTGATCCCTGTTTTTCTCCTCCCTTCTATCAGCAAGTCCCTCCGGCTTAACCTCTAGAATCCATCAGCTGTGTCCAGCAACATGGCACCACTGCAGTAAAGGCCACAAACTTCTTCATGTGGACGTCTACGAGAACCTTCATCTGATCCCTGGCTCCCTCCCTCCAATCCACATCCCACTAGAGGCAGCCAGAGTAACTTCTTTAGAGTACAGAAATAGTAAAACCCCTATCTCATACCACACCAGCGTCTGTGAGGTCATACTATGTCTGCTGTTCTCCTACCCTTTTCACCACACTGACCTGTTTCTTGAACATGATAATACCTGATTAAATAATTCCTGAATTGTGACTCCATCTACTTAGCGGTTTCTCCCTCTGATATAAAGATCGCTGCCCTTTCCTTTATTTGGGCCTCAATTCAAATCTCATCTTAGAGACTTTCTGCGGTCATCTTACCTAACAAACTCACCTCCACCCAATCACATTACTGCCAATCACATTACCCTGTTTTAGTAACCTTCTCGGTACTTAAAAGCATCTGAAATTACAGGAAAACCTTGATTTGCAAACATAATTCATTCCAGAAAGATGTCTGTAATCCAAAGCACTTACATATCAAAGTGGAAATTCCGCATGAGAAATAATGGAAACCCAAAAATATTCATGTAAAATGATTACAATTCTGTAATATAATACAAAAGAATAAATAAAATACAAACCATAAAGAAAAACAAACAAACAAACCTGCACTTATCTTTGAAAACCTTCATGGCTGGTGTGAGGGAAACAAGAGAGTTGAGGGTTACTGTGCAGGATGACTTTCATTATCACTAATGGAATCGCTGCTATCTATTGGCTCAACAGACTCTTTCTCTTTACGTGCAGTTTTAAAGAGAAACCTATCCAATGACACTTTTGTCCCCTTTTGAGGATTTTTGTAGCAATATGACATTGCATCATCATTAAACTGACTCGATGCTCGCATTACTACAGCCTTATTAGGGTGGTGCTTGCTAAAAAATTTTGCGCTGTTTCCCACATTTTATCCACCTCTTTAATCTCATTTGAAGTGAGGGATTCCTCTGCCTTTCTCTCCTCCTCCTCTGCAGACAAGAGTTTCTCCATAACCTCTTCTGTTGAGAGACAATCACCAATAATCCTGCAGAGGGGACAGACAAGGAGAGGGAGGGAGGGACAGACAAGAGACAGACAGAAAACAGAGTGAGAGAGAAACAGAGAAAGAAAAAGAGAAAGAGAAAGCGAGAGAAAGAGGAAGAGGAAGGGGAACCATTGACTCAGTTGTGATCATATGATATTCAGCATCACATACTACTCGTATTGCAAGACATCGCGTGTTTATCAAGTTAAAATTTATTAGAAATGTTTGCTTGTCTTGAGGGATCATTCAGAGAACAAGTTACAATCCAAGGTTATACTGTACTTCCTTTTCTTTACTTTTTAATTGTCTTAACACCCTAGAGAATTTACCTGTTGATAATGACTTCATCTTCCTGATTAAGAATATGTCTGTCACTTGCCAGAGAGTCACAAACATTTGATCAATCAGTGTATGAAAAAGCTAAGATGCATCAGACACACCCAGAGAAAACTCTCTATTCTGCACTTGACACAAAAATGGCCTGCGTGCAGAGACATCTTCATTGGCCCTCAACCTAACTCAATATAAAAGAACCATGGCTCCAAAGGTCATATATCTCAGATTCTCTGCGAGAAATTCACACATCAAATATAGTCGCACGCAGTGTCAGTTCTTGTCAGACACTCCTCCCACCCTTCTAGGAAGGAAACTTGTCCTCTCCTAAATCCTTCCTCCCCAGTGCCACCGATATGGTCTTTCTGAAACATAAATCTGAGCATATTACTTCCACGCCTATCATACTCTAATTTCCACCTATACCCCTGGTGACTTCAAATAGAATTTAAACTCCTTGGCATAAAAGCCTTCTAGGATCAAGACTTTTTCTCCAGAGTCATCTTCTGCTACTGCACTTCTCCCTACAACTGTTTGTCTTTGTACTACAAACACCAGAAATGCATACCATCACCAAAGGCCCTTCCATTGCCTGGCTGCAAGCATGTGCATGCAATCTCCCAACCTGGAGAAATGCCCTTTCTTTCCTATCTTCCTGCTGAATTCCCATTTATCATTCAAGACAGACTAAGACACAGACCCTCAACTAATCTTTCCCTTATTACCTCCACTTTTCTCAACTCAACTAGATTTAACTACTCACTTCTTTTTACTTCTTGATATACAATGAAAAAACTTTACAATGACTTCAAATGTTTGCAGGAAGCTATAACACTCTCTTAAATTCCATTTTCTAGTAACCTCTATCCTTCCTTTTATGACTGCATTTACTGCAGACCAATAATAGTTTGTGACCAAATTTCACTTTCTTGTTAATTCCTTTAAAGTCATATTCAAACTAATTACTATACTCTGTACACGGTCTGAACAGTAACTAATGAGTATAAGCTCCATGTGGGCACAGGCAACATCTGTCATATGATCATGGATCCAAACTTAGTCAATTTTGTAGATTCTCAGTCAACACTAATTCATTCAATGAATGAGAGTGAATGGATGGCTGAGTGTGATAAATGAGATAAATGAGTGGATGGAAGAAATGACTATTTACTTTCCTTCAGATAGTATAATGTGCTCCAGTTGATGCACCCTTGAGTTCTATTTCATTTGTGGTATCCAAATAACACAGAAGATTGTGAATTTATATTAATTTTATAGTCACACGATGTTGCCAAGTCTTCTTTACATAGGCATTTTAAGTTATTGTCTCATATTTTGCTAATTGGGATATTGGCTCAAGTATCATAGCTTAACATTTTTGTCTATTAGCTTTGGTCTTATCAGACTCACCCTATTATTCCAGAGGTGGATTGTTTTAGCTTTCCTGTTAACCAGTTGTTGCTCCAGTCATGTGATTGGTGAGCATACATTTAGCATGACACCATGCCATACCCGGGCAAGTGACAAGCTCTCCCTAACCTCGGCAACCTCTGACAGGTGTTCAGTCCCTTGAAAGAAAATCGGCAGGGGCCACGGTGCACATGACTCTTTATTAACATGTTGACTGCAAGCTGTGGTTCTACACAGACCTAATGTCTCCTCAGTTATTTTTTCCATGATATCAAAACCTTTTGTCAAATTAAAAATGGAAATATATTTTAGGGATCTAAATATAGTCCTAAAATTAATTTTATTTTTAAAAATATTAGACTGTTAATAAATTCAATGACTTACGCATAAAGTGTCCTCACAGGCTACAATTTTCAGTAATTACATAACTCCTTACATATCTGTATGATTCGAAAATATGTTCTGAAGAACAAATAACATAGACATTCTGTCACCCACGGTCTTGCTGGCCACTGACAACATTTCCCTGAATCCATATTTAGCAGAGCTCTTGTTTTACTCGTTAGTACAAAGAAGTGTACTAGAATCATCTTATACCAGTACCAGGAAGCAAACTGTTAGCCTCTCTTTTCAATGCCACCTTCAGGGACATCATGTCGGCACTTTGCAAATGTCCTAGGGAAGGTTTGCCTCATGAAAGTGGGCAGAGCTTAAAACGAAAACATTTACCAGCTCACCATTGATCACTAAGTTCCTGCAGAAAATATTTCTTGCCATCATTTTTCCCCTACATCTTCTATTTCTTTCTTCTTCCTTATCTTTTAAAATGAAAATGAGAGTAGAAAATGTCTTTGCTTTTGGTACAAAGATCAAAAGTACTAGTTAAGATATACCTTTGGTCATCACCACAGACACCCAATAGAATAAGAAAAGATGAAACAAGCTAGAACATGTTTCTTGCCATTCCGTGAAAGTCCCAGCTGGTAAGAAAGCTTGCTGTACAAAATCAAGGGCACCTTGGACTCCTTCTGCCTTGTTCTACCATCCCTCACGCACTGAAAGAATAAAGTCCAGACACCCACCTCTTCCCCTTCCTGCTGACTGAAACATCAATTGTTGGGACAACCAGTTTCTTGTGTTCTTGTGAATCAAATATAACTTCAGACTTTTCCTTTGTTGTGTGTCCTTCTCTTGTTCTGTAAGTCTGAAGTAATTCTGGGCTCTTCTCTCTTGAAATTACTTTCCTAGATTCCAGCTACTCTTCCTGTTCAGTATTGGCTGGGAAGCAACCCTTCTGTCTCCCAGATACAATTTCCCTCCCTTTTGCCATTATGCCTTGTAGGTATATGGTAGTTTGTGGGTAATTTAAAAGTGTATTTAACCTGTATGAATCAAGTAACTTCAGGCCACTAATATCAGGGTCTCATAAAAATGGATGAGGGGTTAGAGATTTAACTCAGTGGGAGAGTGCTTGCCTAGAAAGCACAAGGCTTTGTGTTCAATTCCCAGCACCTCCCCCAAAAAAATGGATGAGAGGACAAATTATCGATCTAATGGACAGTGAAGGATGTGGGACTAATCCTCGTCTTCCTATATTTCTACCTCAGGTTCCAGATCAAAAAATTGTCAAAAGATGAGCATTAAAAAAAAAGAGAGAGAGATGAGCATTTTCTCCCTTCAAAGAGTTGCTACTTTCAAATAGGAGCAAGGCAAATAAAGCATTTGGGATATCAATGCAATTTTCAAGCATGATGAATTCAGAATCTGAACACAGCCCTGCTCCTGACAGGGTTTTGTGCCTCTTCCAAGGGTCCTCTTCCTGTCCGTAATCTTGCTGCGTGAGAGCAATTCAAGTCCCACCAGAACATCGCCACCAAGACTGTTTGTTGTATCAGAGGAGGAGGGAAAGTCTTTGGTTGGTACCTTTACTGATCAGATGAATTCATTAGCACTCAATAATTCCCTGTGCATTTGATTTAGCATTTTTAGGGGAACAAGCTTAATCGAATACTAGAAATCAAAAGTTTTATGGCGATATGGTTTTAGTCAGTACTAAACTATCTTAGAAGTCCATTTACCTGAAATATTTACTTTACATCCAAATGTATGTGTGTCTTTTGCAAAGTTGAGTTGATTGAAACATGTATCATTTGTTGTAAAATTCCCCACATTTGGCATCAAAACATGCATTTACATTACTTGTTGTAAAATTCTCCACTATAGCAAAAATTCAAGTTTAAGAGCTTCATCTTGCTAGTGATTTATCTCTAACTTTTAAAATCTACCTTTCCTGAATTTAAGGTCCTCTGCCCTCCATGTTTCTAGAAACAGATCTGTTTCCACTGTTTCCAATCACACAGGCAAAGCTTAATACATAAATTATATTTATCAAACTGGTCTTCCCAATTGATCAGAATTAGCTGCAAGTTAATGATCCATTAACTATTCTTTAGAGTGTTCCTTTTACTGAGCAAAGTAAGTTAAATATGATCAGATGTTGTGTTTTTGCTGAGTGAGATTTCCAAGTATTATCCTAATCATTGTAACTTCCCAATACTGTTGAATCTAGGCTCTGTGATAGTTCTGTAATTGAATCTTGAATGTTCTGCCAGAGAAACTGTAGTACCCCCAACAGAAATACCACTTCCTTTCCTAGCTGATTTAATCTTCAGATACTTTATTATGAAGTCCAATCCTTGAACTTCCAGGTTACTACCTCCAGGTAAAGTGTTCTGATACACACCTTTCCACTATAATGCTATATTTCTTGATACCTACAAACTTACATTTATTTCTTGTTGTTGAAACCTCCAAATCATCTCCATACTGGTAGGTAACTAAATTACAATTTCATATTTTAAAACAACTTTCTAGTTGTTGCCTCCTATAGATAACACAAATGCCACTTAATGATATTTTTATATCTGTACTTGAAACCAACCCATTGTGTGCCTGAATGACACCATGAAGATGTTTCATCATTTCCTTTTCTATTTAAAACCCAGGTGTTTGTTTAGTCAGCCGATGTTTTTCAGGGTCAGGAAATAAATAAATGCCAATGGTCAAAAAAGAGAAGGCCTATTAATGGGACAACCCTGAAGAAACAGAACTGTGGGCCCAGAGAACAGTAGACACTTTAAAGGACAGGAAGTGGAAGAAGGACAGAATCATGGAAGAAGGTGGCTTTGAAGGAATCAGCAACGTGTGCCGGCTCTTTAACTTTAGGAAAGAACATGGGCCGTATCATTCAAGAAAGAGCGTACATCAGAGTGCTACTGACCGGCAAGCTCAGTCATTTCACCATCATGTGAATTTCTAGGGAATTAATTTTTCCAATTATCCCAGATAAAATTCTTACTTGTTCAAGCTTTTGTCAATTTCTGTTAATTTCCATATTATACTTAGATGCATAATTTAAAAAGGCTTCATCTCTGACCATGACTACATATTCTGGGAGACATAATAATTAGAGCACAGTACCTGGGCTAGGGGTTTAGCTCAGTGGTAGAGCACTTGTCTGGCATGCAAAAGGTCCTGGGCTCAATCCCTAAGAACACACACACACACACACACACACACACACACACACACACACACAGAATACAGAACCCAACGGAGCTTGCCCTCTGCTAGGAATGGAATATATTCATTCAGTATTCCACATAATCCTGTTTACATCTCTTTGTTTAAAATAGAAACCTCCCAAAACAAAGAGAAACCTCCCAAAACAAAACAGGGATTTTTTTAAAAAATCCACTCCATTGTTTTGTTTTGGCATATAAAGGGATACCACAATGGAAGGTGTATTTCACATCCTCAATAAACATTTGTGATGAATATACACACACACATTAATGTGCAAAGAATATCACAAAGCATGTAGCAAATTAGATAATAACATGAAAATAACTATATGGACAAACTATAGATAAAACATCACCATCATGAAAGCAAGAAACAGACTATTTTTTCGCACTCCCCATATTGCATGATTCTTAGGATACGATTACTTCAGAACTGGGCAATAGTCTTGTTCACTGGGGAGCCCGTGATGAACTCAGTTTATAAAATGAAATCAGAAAAATTCAAGAGATGCTGTTCCTGGGATATATTTCATTTTCTAAAATGGAGGAAATTATTTTATCTCTTATCTCTAACAGCTTGGCAATGAGTATATTATTAAGATATCTGTCAAAAACAGTTCAGTAAGCAGAGTGGAGCTATAGAATGTGTCCTTAGGGAACTTTCAAACCAACGACATTAATGTAATCTTATAAAACAGGTAACAAAATGGACAACACAAAAATAAAAGGTGAAGCAAAATAACCCATTAGTAGCTGTAGAGTGAGACCCAGAAATTTCAGACTGCATAACTCTTCAAGAGATGACTCATACCTCATACACACAAATGCTCCAGGAGATAGGAAAAGAAAAAACTAGGAAAGAAAAAACAGAAACACAATAGGAGTCTGCTTCTCAGACACTATTTTTTTTTTCATTTTCACTTGTAAAGACTGGCAATGGATATGTGGGTACAGACTCTTTCATTTCAACCATGTCCCAGTTTTCGAGAGGCCCAAAGGTCCCAGTTCTAACCATGCCGTTTCCAGATCGTTGGTTCTTACCATGGCAAAAGAGAAGCAGCACTGTCCAAGGCAGGGCAGGGATCCCAAAAACATGTCATGAGAAGTACCACGACATTTCAGGGGGTCAACGCACTCCAATCCCTAGCAGCCCTTTCATTTGGCCTCCGTCCACTGAATGGCGCACGTTCGGCCTGCTCTCCCCTGGACCACCCCACCGAGGGTCAGAGCCCAGGCATCTGAAGAAAGCCTTTGGCCAGGGCTTCCTCAGATCTCAGGTCATCTTTCATTTCCATTCTCTGGCTTCAAAATGAGTACAAATTGACAAAATGGAATCATTTCTGCCTGGCGTAGAATTTGGCAACCAGATCACATCGCAAAGCCAGGTCCGCATTTACTTTCCCCTGCATTCATCGGCATGCAAAGTTCCAAGATGGAAATTTGTTTCTCCTGCAGTTTTATGACACTTCTACTGCCTGATTATCCCACTTTATGGCAATTTGCATCGTTACGGGCCTGCGGCAAATGAAACAAATTGCCATAAAATGTTGGGAAAATCCTAAATCATGGCGCTGTCTGGCCTGCTGAATGATGACGCTGGGGTGGAATTCAGATGGCTTGGTTCATTCTGCTACAAACACTCACGCTGGCCTTAATGGGTGCCACTGGCTCGCACATCAGGCTGCTTGGTGACTACTAAATGAGGCAAACTAATAGAATTTTTTTCTGATGCACTAAGCAAGTCTCCAGTAAAGAAAAACACTTTGATTCCAAGGTTGTTTACTACCAACTAAATAGAACCCCTATAGCTTTCCCCATGCAGCCCACATTAGAGCTAAATTAACAGTTTCCCGCATGTGTCCCTTCTACTAGTAACAGATAAAAGTGCTTACGCCATTAGGAATGCAAGTCACTTCAGTCTAAATCATGTTGCAGAAGGTTGTCTTTCGTATTTAACTATCTAGTTGTCAAAAGTTGTAATGCCAGGCACAGACAAGGCTTTAAAGAAAAACGTGCACTGAAAGGTTATAAATTATTGGTGTGTTTTAATTATGTGGCAATGTGCTAGCTTTAAAAGTAAGGAATAGGAGCATGGGGGTTAGACATACCAAAATGAGAGCAATTCAGGAAGGGTGACAACCTGGATAAGTTATCCTTGTTGATCACATTTTTGCTTCTACTCTTATCAACCCATGAGGACACTGAAGAGGAGAATCGTCACAGTAAGAAACCCTCTTGACTATATCACGTAGGAGTCACTAGGATAAACAGGGATGGGATTTTATTCTTCATGACCTTCTGTGTTTCACATCCTACTTTCAAGAAGAACTTTCGAGTCATCCTTCATCCCCTTAGCCAAGACACTTACAGTGGATGCTTGGCTCTTCCTACACACACAGGCAGCTGTGAACGCCCTGGCTCCCCCAGCTCCATTACAGAGCTACCAAGCATCAAATCACACAAATAGTGCAGAACGCCTCCACAGGAAGACATCTGATGAAGGAGACACAGAGCCTTGGATGTGATATTCAAATCAGGCTGGGCAAGCTACATCTAGAACTTATTTTCCAGGCAGTTGTAAAGTAGGGAGTTTCTTTAGAGAAGAGTTTACATTACTTAAACAGCACATTTTTATCTAACACTTGACTAAAAGAAAAAGTAATTAACAGTTGTCATTATTGAGCGTTTAGTGTGCTCTAAGCAATATACTGAAAGGCTTAAATGTCAATTTGATTTAATCAGGCCAAACCCTCCTTTAGCCACTTATGGATGAGTATCTTAATTCCTAGAGGGGCCGAACTACCTGCTCAAGGACGGATGGATAGTAAGAGACATAGCTAGAATCAGAACCAAGATCCAGTCTCACCATTAATTATAGGTTCTCTACCACTGTGCTCCACAGCTGCATTGTAAAGATCAACTTTTCTGCTAAATTACCATTATTATTAGCCCAAAAATAAACCCCACAAGGATAAAATATCCTTGCATAATTTTAGTAAGTATCACACGTCTGGTTTCTCCTGAATGATTTTTCAGACTCATTAAGGTAGCCATCTACCTTTTACTCATGTATCCTTTTCAAGCTCGCTATCATTTTTCCAAAATGTCACATTCTCTCAATACAGAATGAACATTTTTAACTCTAAACATCACTTTCAAAAAAAAAAAAAAAAACCTCATTTTTCTTCTTGAGCCTGCTTATTTTTAAAGTCACATCTGTTGACCTGATAAACCAAGCCTGTAATACTAAGCAATGTAAAGTCTCTGAGTATTTGCTGCACACAGCAGTTCAAACACAAGTTATATGAGTAACAAATAAATGTGCATATTTCATTATTATATTCACATCGATGTATGTTGCATGCTATTCACATTGATGTACTACAGATATTCATGTTGATATTCCCTGAGGTTTCATGTATGTTCTAATCCTTTTTGTTTTCATAGAAAGCAGAAAAGAATTTCTAGAAATCAACATTTTCTCGAACCCCACTTATAACTTCTGAAGCTTCTGTTAAATGAATCTTTATATTACATTTAGGTTTGAAGCCGGATTTTTGCATATATTACATATTCCATTTCTTATCTGAAAGGAGTATCATTGAGCTTAAAATCTGAACACCAAGTCGGGCTTGATTTTAAACCAATGTTTTGGCAGTTTTCAGATCCATTTGCACCATTAATCTCTGGTTTCCATCAATACGGAAATACTGACAGTTATTCAAGAAATGCTCATATACCTGTGTGCCATTGATATGGCCTATGAGAACTAGATAGGCCACAGGCTTTTATTCTTCCCAACTCTCTAAAATATAAAGTACAAATGCAAATGTATTGGTTTTTATGACAAACAACTCAAATTTTGTGTGTATCAGATATCTCTATCTAAATATACATTTTAGGAAGTTAGATATAAACTCATCGAACTCCATTTCTATGTTTACAGCAACATTAATCAATCCACTTGCAGAAATAATAAGCAAATAATGATGTGAGACCATCAATAACAATTTAAAACTATGAGTGCTTGGCCTATTGTTCAATATATGTGGTAGGCGATCTCTCATAGGTTTGATCTATAGGAACAGTAGTTGAAATTTTTTAAAAATCCTATTTATCAACCATCTGTGTTAGAACTTTCTTATGAGTCAAAAGAAAGTATTTTATGGAGTTAAGAATGTAGATTTGAATCTCTGGTTTAAAATTGTAGTTTGGGGCAATCCACTTGGGTCCCCTCCTGTCTCTCAGGAGCTCTCTTTCTCTCTCTCAATAAATTTCCTACTCTAAAAATACATAAATAAAATTATAGTTTGTAATTGTGCACCCTTAGGCAAATTATTTAAACACTCTTCATGTAAATTTCTTCATATTGTACAATGAGAACATTTATAGCATCTATCATATAGTATTGCTATGAATAATGTATGTATTGTAAAGACATCTAACTATCCAATAAAATGTATGTGCCCCTTTAGTATGATGTTGTCAGCAGGAAGCAACTTCCTGGACAGGAATTCCCTTTACCACAGCCCCTTTCTCCAAGGTCTGCCACGTGACTCCCCCCACCACCAGAGACATACATGGAGAAGCAATGTGCATCTCTCCCAGGACAAGACTTTTAAGAACCCGTGTACCCTGTTCCCAGATTCTACTAGCTGATCTTTACTTGCTAAAGTGGACAATATTATCCTAACTAATTCAACTGGCAAGAGCTTAGAATCAAACTCGACACATAAGAATTTCCAGAATCTTTGCATACCTTCCACCATAATCTAAATGCAAGTCTCAGATCCTAGGATATTAAGCCTTCAAGTTAACTTCCACACCAATGTATATTATGGGCCAATCATTTTCACTAATCATTTATTGAACACCTAATATATTCCAGGCACAATTCTAGGTTGAGGGTATCTAGCGATGACCAAGACAATTACCTTCTTACATTTATGGAGCTTTTATACTTACCTAGCAAGACAAAATATAAATATATAAATACTGCATTAATAAATAAGATTACTTCCAATAGATTGTTACAAATAATGACGGGGTGGTAAAGGAAATTTTAGATAGAATTTTAGACAAGTTTTTCTGAAGATGAAAGCTGAGGTTAATATTGAACATAATACTGTGTGTTCATAGCCTCTCAACTTAAGCTAACCTGGAACTTACCCTTCCCAGAATCCCCTTCCTTGCACTGGGCTATAGGTTAAAGCAGGACACAAGAGATCTCTTACAAAGGTGTGGGCAGTGGAAATGATGCAGATCTATTCTTTTCATGCTCAGAGGGCAGCACAAAGCACCAATCAGTTTGTAGCTCGCACACCCTGCTGCCTCGCTTCGTTGGTCTGGGACACTAACCCAGCATGCTGCTCCTTCCTCTCTGGCAGGATCCTGTCTTTCAGCTCCTCTGGCTCATGGGCCATGTGCATGTGTAGCTATGAAATGAGGGTGCCAGTTTCTCCCTCGTCAGGCTAGTGAGATGCTTGGAGGCAGTGAGACGCCAACACAGGTACCAGTTCATCCTTCTGTGTTCCCCTTTTACCCTTGTTCTCCCCCACTCCACATCCCTCTTTCTTTCTGGTGATTTTCCCTGATGACTTAGATACACCATCAGATCAGAAGAATCAATCTTCCAGAAACTGTATAACATCAATTTTTTCTAATAATCCCCATACTTTTCTCATTTTAAAGTTCTATTTTTATGAACTCCTGAGGATGTTTTACATATTATATACTCTCTGTAGAGAATGCATACTACAAAGGGCTTCATCAGGTGACCAGATGTAATCCTCGCGTCAGCTCTAGAGTGTGTTCACTCCATTAGTGCCCCACACAGATGGAGACACTGGGCTCTCCAAGGATGAGTGCTTCCTCCATGTCACACCCCACCTGAGCAGTGAAGTCGGTACTCAAACTCTGGGAACGTGATAAGAGAGTCTAAACAATTGAAGGCTGTACTGTCATCCTTAATTGTGCTCTGGGGGGCTATTCTATAAGGTTTAGTAGTTTACTAAGTGCTCTTTTCATCAGGGATTTAGCTGAGAATTTCTCTGTAGGCTCGTAGCTGAGAAAATGTAATTGCTCGAGGAATAGAATTTGAGAGACAGAAAGGTATTTAAACTCACTGATCCCAATCATACGCAAAAGAAAAGAAATCTCAGAAAAGAAACCATGCAAGTTAAGCAAAGCGCCCTAATTAGGAGACACTGCCCAATGGCCGTCTGCAACTCCACAGTGCAGACGTGCAGAAGACTTGGTCCGCTTGGATGAGGCAGTGATGTGTGGCTCTGGGACATGCTTTAGAGTATCTCGTGACCCAGAATCAGAAGACAGGATTTGTGTATGCGTGTGTGCCTACTGCTCAGGGGCCATTTGGTCCAAGGTAAAATAATGTTTTAATTAGCATGCTTTAAGGATCCTTTCTGACATTAATTCAGGTCCCACCCAACACTTCCTAAGGACTATTCCTTCTGATAATTCCACTAATAGACTCTAGCAAATTTAAACCTGGAGCATTATTTGAATGAATTTATCTGTAGTGGGTGCTGCAAGAATCGGTAAGTCATTCTGATTCATTCTGAGTTTCCAGGGGAAGGTATTTATTGTCTAAGAGTGAGACTGAAAAGAAGTGGGAATCATTACATTCAGTAGAGCAAAGCTGGCCCACTAAGAGGAGTCCTTTCCCCTTAGTACTCCTGAAGGATTAAGCCGTGGGAATTTTAGAATTTAAAGCTATACACACACCTGCTTTTGAGATCTCTCCAAAATCTTACAGAAGTACTAAGTAACCCCATGGGATTCATATACTTTTTGCTACTTTGAGGTTAGGGTTTTGCCTGGGGAAATATAACTTTAAAAGTCAGCAGGTTATAAGCCAGACCACCTATTTCTGTGTCCAGAAAAAGAATTAATTCTTTATTTTCTCTAGTTAACATAAATAACAAAATTGCAAATTTTATTTTAGGAGAGATGTAAACAGTTATTTATGGATACCCAAATCTATGATTTTTCAATAGAGAAAATTCCTTTTTAATAGTGAAAGGGTTTAACCACAATGAGAATTTCAAAATGAAAAGGGAAGAATTCTCCTGAGGGAATTAAATTCAGAACAAATCGCTAAGGATCAGAGTTCTCTAAAAGATGAAGTTATTCATTTTTACCTGATTGTGTTAGCTTTCTATCACTATGGCAAAATACCCAAAATAATCAACTCATGAAGAGGAAAGGTTTATTTACCACATAGTTCTAAAGGTTTGTGTGCACTGATAGCCGGCCCTGCTGCCTTGGGACCTCGGGTGAGGCGGTGCCTCATCATCAGAGCATGTGGAAGAGCAAAGCTGCTTGCTGCATGGTAGCCAGGAAGCAAGAGAGAAAGAGAGAAAGCGACCAGGGCTCAGAGTCCCCTTCGAGTGTACACCCCCAGTGATCTAATTTCCTTCAACTAGGCCCCAACTCTTAAAGATGCTACCTCCTTCCAACATCGCCATGGGCAGAGGACCAACCCCTCAACACTGGGGCCTTGGGGACATTTCACATCCAAACTATAGTACTGACACAGATCACAGTGCAACTGCATGGCTTTGTGTCTACTGCCTTGGAAGACATGACCATTGACACTGCAGAACATCCTGCTAGGAATTTTAGAATGGAACTAGGAGTTAATCCTTGTGGTGTTGAGATGACAGTTAAATTTGCTTCCTGAATAAGGAGTTATTTTAATGTGAAACTTGAAGCTCCTAGGAGTTAATTATAAAACCTGTCTAACTGTCCCTAGGACTGGACCCTCTTAACATGCACTAAATCTCTGCCACTTGGGAATACAAGAATAAAGTAATCCACGAAGCCCAAAGCCTGGCCTTGGCCCTGACCCAAAAGACACCAGGAACAGAGGACTGAAATTAAAGTGTCAGCCGGGCTTGTTCCTCGGGAGGACCTAGGAGAGAATCAATCTCCTTCTTCCTCCAGGTGCTAAGGGCCACCCACATTCCTTGGCTTGCGGCCCCTCATCACATGCCCCGCCACATTCCAGCCTATGTCTCCTTCTTCCTTCTTTGTCTTCTCGCCCTTCTGTAAGATCCACAAAATTAAATACTATCACCACCAGGATAATACAGGATAATCTCCTCATCTCAAAATCCTTGACTTATTCATATCCGCAAAGTCTCTTTTGCCGTGGAAATGTAAAAGAAAAACCTTAAACGCAATCCAAGTAAACAGACTTTTTAAAAAAAGTCAAAAATCAGGCACTGCTCCAAATGAGAAGAGGTTCAAGGAACACTACTCAGAAGCAAGCAGCCAGGTTACAGGATGAACAAGGAAGCAATGGAGGGAATGTATATGATTGGGCATGATAGGATCTGTTGGCAGCCTGTGATTGGCTAAAGCTTGGCTGTTCGTGATTGGCTGAAGCTCAGCTATCCATTACAGACCCTTAAATTGGGTTTTAATATGCTCGTGTACAAAGTAGATGCAGTTTGTTACACTGGAACTCAAAATTCAAAGACAGCCTCAGGCTAATGACTTCCTGATTACTAATTTAACAGACAGTAACTCTCACAGGTTGCATGGATTGAGCTGTGGTGAGTTTTGGAGGGCCATTACTGAGTCTAGCCCAGGACACATAACTGTTTTTTGAGGGACTATCTTGTACCTTGTAGTAGATTTAGCTGCATCTCTGGCCACTACCCACTAGATGCAAATAGGAACCCCACACACACAAAAGTTTTGACAATCAGAAATGCCTCCAGGCATACCAAATGTCTCCTAGAGGCAAAGCCACCCCCAGTTGAGAACCACAGACTTACATGAATGTTTGTCTCTTGTGTATTTCACAAATCTTGCATTTGAAACATTTAGATGTAGTTTCGTTTTAATTTAAATGTTCTATAATATCTTGTAATACCAATAAGAGCCCCTGACTTTCTCTTACAAATAGGGCTGCATAAATCACGTGATCATGTCTCCTATAAGCATGTGCGAGAGTTTCTCTATACTATCAGCATCATCCAGAGAGTTCATTAAAATACAGACTTCTAAAAAAAAAAAAATACAGACTTCTGAAAAAAAAAAAAAATACAGACTTCTGAAAAATATGCCCAGAGGAGATGACCCAGTGGGTCTGGAGGAGAATACAAAGTTTTAAATTTTTAACAAGTTCTGAGGTGATGTTAAGGTTGCTGGTTGGGGGACCACTTTTTGAGAATCACTGCACTACAGTATATTCCTAGAGGGATGACTGACAAATCGTAACCACAGCAGTAGCAATTTCACAACCAGCACAAGAACTGAATTCCTATTTCCCCACAATCTGACCAACAATTTGTGCAGAGGAAATGGAAATGTTTGTAAAAGCGAAAGGACAGAGTGGTATCACACAGTCTGAGGATGTGCCTTGATTTTTTAAATTTCCCTATAAAATCTTTTGATTATTTTTTAAGATAATCAAGCTTATCAATATTTTCTCCTTGGTTTCTGATTCTAAGACTTAAAAAATTTTTCAGTATGAGAAAATTGTTGAATCCTTTGCTTTGATGAGACATTTCCTCCCCTCTTCCTGTACCTCTTACTTAGATGTACCAGTCTTCTGACTTTTTACCTTGCCTTCTATTTTTTTAATATTTATCTTCTCTGCACAGATATTCTCTTATTTTGTAGTTTTAATAACATATTTTATATATGTGTGTATCTATTTGATTGACCTTGTAATTTCTTTTTTATTCCTCCATATTTCTGTGCTTGATCTATTTACTGGCAAAATCAGTGTGTTGGGGGCTGGGGATTTAGCTCAGTGGTTACAGCGCTTGCCTCGCAGGCACAAGGCTCTGAGTGTGATCCTCGGCACCAAAAAAAAGAAACACAAAATCAGTGTGTTAAATTTCTTTCCATGACTAAAGATTTGATTAGATTCCTGTCCATTTTTACCTTATATACCGAGATTTTGTTCTGAAGTACTTACATGATTTAAATTTTACAGTTTTCTGAATTATTTCATTATATAATTATCCTGTACTTGGGTAGGATGATAAATACAGTTGGATCAGTTTTCTTATAGTCAATATCAGATTATATATCATTTTCTTTACTCTCAAAAGTGTGTCTTTAGATATTAGGTATTTCTTTTTTGCTTTTACTGTTTTATTAGCACACATTAATCGTATGCATTCATGTGATTCACTGCGACATATCCATGCCTGCATAAAGTGTGTACGGATCATGTGCATCCACCCTTCTGCCCTCATTCCACATCCCTAACCTTTTCTAGCCCCCCTAAACACTATTCTATTTCCAATCAACCTTTTTAAAGTCTTCAAATATGAGAAAATATATGATACTTGTTTTTCTGTGTCCAGAGTATCTTAACATGATTTCTTCTAGTTCCAGCAACATTGCTACGAATGACAGGATTTCATTCTTCTTTATGGTGGAATAATACCCCACTGTGTTTGTGTGTTTGTTTGTGTGTGTGTGTGTGTGTGTCACATTTTCCTCATCACCTCATCTGCTAATGGGCACTTGGGGGCTGATTTCATATCTTCACTTTTGTGAATAGTGTCACAATGAACATTGACCTGTGTGTATCACTTCTGTATACTGACTTCATTTCCTTCAGCTATACCCCAAAAGTGAGACAGCTGAATCTTAAGGTAGTTTAGTTTTTTGAAGCTCTCCATATTGTTTTGTATAGTGGCTATATGAATTTGCATTTCTACCACAGTGTATAAGGGTTATTTTTTTCTCCACATTTTCACCAGCACGTACTATGTTTTTGTTCTTACTTTTGTTTTTGACAATTGCCATTCTAGCTGGTGTGAGACAGTATTTTACTGTAGGTTGGATTCACATTTCTCTGATGAATATTGCTATGAGAAATTCTTCACATATTTATTAGCTATTTGTATTTCTTATTTAAATCATTTGCCTATTGTTTAACTTTCTTAAAAATTACTTTTGTATTGTTAAGACTTTTTGGTTCTTTTTATGTTTTCAATATTAATCCTTTGTTAGATGTATAACTGACAAATCTTTTGTCCCATTCTGTAGGTGTTGTCTTCTCAATGACAACTGTGTCTTGGGTTTTGTTTCTCCCAATCAGAAAATTCTTTAAATTAGTACAAAGTTGCTACTTTAGATGATCTTGATCATTTTGTGGGTTTTAGTCCACCATGACTGTTAGCAATTTATTCTTGTATCCTTCCTTACCTTATGCTGAACAATCAAGTCTGTCTCTCTTCATTCATTTCAAATATTAAGTGGGGTTCTTGGTATCCAGAGTGGTCCTATACCGCCTTTACAAAAGGAGAGCTCAATATGGGTTGATTTTAATAATCAAAAGGAAAGTGCGCTGCTTCTTTGCAGTGGAGTCTATGTCACTAACTGAAAAGGCATTCTGCGGGCCTCTTAGTATATCTAGCACCAAGAGAACAGCAATTTGTAAAAATTTAAGTCAGTACCACTAAGAGCTCTAATGCTTTAGAAATGAAGATTTAGTTAAACCTACAAATTAAAAAGAAAATCTGACCAGCTTCCTCTCCATTCTGTCTTCTCAAACTTATTTAAGAATATATACATTTGGCCATATCATTCTATCTTTGTATCTCTCGTCTCCCTTTATTTCATTATGCTCAAGATTGGATATTTTCCTTCTGTATGTATTCTACTTTACAAATTTTCTCTTTATCTGTGTCTAAATGGATATTTGACATTTTTGTTAAATTTTCTTTTTTCTTTTTTTCTTTCATTTGGTTTTTTGAGATAGGGACTTGCTATGTAGTTCAGTCTGGCCTTGAACTCATGGTGATCCTCCTGTCTTAGTCTCCCCAGTGCCAAGATTATAGCCATATACCTCTATGTCCAGCTCAAATTTCTTTCTTTTTTCCCCATTTTTTCAAACTTGCCTTTGTATCATTTTGCTTTTTCAATCTTCTTTTCTTTGTTACCCATTTAAAAGACATGAATTCCATAGCTTCTGATTATTGTTTCACCTGAGAATTCAGCATCCTCGAATTTTTCCTGCTAATTCTACTGATGGTTCTTAAATAATTTTAGGATAAGTGTATCTTGAATAGAATATTTTTGTCATGGTCTGTATTATGGAAAACATCCTCCAAAAGTGTTTGATTTTATTTCTTGCTGGTACTCTAAGGATATCAGTATTTTTATACTAATTCATTAGTTTGACTATATAGAAAAGCATAGATTCAGGCCAAATGCAGCTCACATGTGTGGATTAATAGTCTTCTCCTTCAAGATTAAATATGATGCACCAAACGTTTGGTTCTGAACCAGCCATAACCTAGAGCTCCAATTTTTAGAACATGAGTAACACACATTCATCAACTGCAAGAGCAAAGTCCACTCATGTAGGCATCTCCAACCTTCAGTCTTCAAGCCACTTGCCCTCTTTCATTTCTTCTCCATTACTGAATGTTAAACTACATCCCCAACCCTTATTTTTTAGTTTGTTATTTTGAGATAGGTTCTTGCTAGTTAAGTTGCCCAGGCTAGACTCAAACTTGTGATCCCCCTGCCTCAGGCTCCCAGCATGCTGGGATTATAGCCAGGCACCACTGCGTCTTCCTATTTTTTTAATGTTACAAGAAAATAGTCTAAAAGAAAATCTTGCTACTTATAAGCATTAACCATATCATATATATTTATATGAAATCCAAAACAATTCCTTTTTACTCAATCCATGACAAGCAAGCCAGGTGTGTCCAATGTGTAGGTTGCAGGTTGAACATGTGTGAAGGAGAAGATAGAAAGTCAGATAGATAGATAGGTAGATATAGGGACAGACAGATAGACAGATGCTACTACAGAGGGATTTATTTTAAAACAGCAGTTTTGTCCTAAAGTGGGGGCTGGGTATCACATATTACACAGAGATAAGAGCAAGTTAAAAAATGCAAAGGGGGGCTGGGGATTTAGCTCAGTGATTAGAGTGCTTGCCTTGCAAGCACAAGGGCCTGAGTTCGATCCCTGGCACCACAATAAAAAAAGAAATGCAAAGGAATTCAAGGTTGGTATTTTCTGAAAACAGAAAAAGAGTGCTACAAAGTTGGAAGACAAAGTATGTGGTGTGTATAGAATGACTTATGGATGAAAGTGGACAGATGAGCTTTAGTGACCTTATGAAAGCCTCTCATAAGGCTTTAACAGAGGGGATGAAATTCTGATGTGAAGATATACACCTTGTTTTCCTGTAAAAAGTTGACTATTTTTTTTAAACAAAATATCTATTCTACCCCTTTGTCCTTATTTACACTTATGGTTCCTCATATCAGAGAAACAATTCGATGTGTACTAATAAGTGTCTGATTTATTTCACTTAATAGTATGTTCTCAAGGAACATCAATTTACATACAAATGACTCTAGTTTATCCTTTTTAATGGCGGTGTAGTACTCCATTGTGTAGAAAAACCACATCTTTTTTAGCCATTCATCAGATGTTGAAAAAAAAAAGAAAGAGAGATAGTACTCAAAAGAGAGGACTAGATAGGGAAAAGGGGGATAATGAAGAAGGTTAAAAGAAAAGTAAGATGAAAGGGGAAAAAATAGTAAAGTGTAGCTATACTTGTTGCAAATAGGGAGGGGTGGGTGAATGAAAAGGAGGGGAGGGGAAGGGGGAAGGGGGGGAAAACCAAGACGTATCATGTACAGGTACAAAATAACCATGTTGATTATGATCATTATGTATACAATGTACCAATGCATGTTCTTGGTAAAAATAAAAACAAAATAAAATTTTAAAAAATTGACTATTAGTGGAAATATGAAATAATTATATATTAAAGGCTACTTTCTGAGTCACTAAATCATTTCAAACATGGAGGAATATATAATTAATAGCTTATCATAGTGAAAATTGATGAATTGTGCTGTAATACTTTGGTTTCTTGCTAAAAAGAAAAACAACTTGAGAAAGATGTTCATAATTCATTACAGAAACAGATTTCTATATCAGTCTATTTAAATAAATACTTAGATACAGAGTGAGGTGATAAACTCAGATTAATAAAAAAAACCTAAAATCAATAAAATAAAAAATTTATAGAAAAAAGCAGAGATGTGACACTAGATAGTTTGAACAGAAAAAAGTAAAAGCATCTTTCAAAACTATAACAAGATGATCAACTTCATTCATAGTAATACAAATATATTGAGACTAAAAAAATTTAAAAGATCAATGGATCAGATTGCTTCTTTGAAAACACAAAAAATATTGATAAAACCTTAGTCAAACTTACCAAAAAAAGGAAAGAAAAAAGTCATATCGATGTAATTAGAAATGAAAAAAGTGAAATCACAATGGACAGTGCTGAAATCCAAAGGATTATAAGAAATTACTTCAAAAACATATATTACAACAAACTGGAGAACCTGGAAGATACAGAGGAATTCTTAGACACATATGAAATATGAAAATTGAACCAAGAAGATATAAAATCATGACTAGACCAATAACAGGTAATTAAACAGAGATAATAATATATATGCTACCAAAGCAAGCACAACAGAGATGATAATAAAAACCTTATCAATTACGAAAATCACAGGACCTGATGGATTCATTGCAAAATTCTACCAGAACTTCAGAAATCTAGTATCAATACCCCTCAGATTCATCTACAAAATTAAAAGGGAAGGGGTACTACCAAATTTGTTCCTGGAAGCAAGTATTAGCCTGATACCAAAACTGAACAAGGACTTAACAAGGGAATAAAAACCTACAGCCAATCTCTTTAATGAGCATGGATACAAAATTCCTCAAACAAGATACTGCCAAAAAAAGGCAACAAATCACTGAGATTATATATCATGACCAAGTTGTCTACCTCCCAGGGATACAAGGATGGTTCAACATACAGAAATCAGTAAAAATACTACATCACATAAACAGAATCAAAAACAAAGATCACATGATCACCTCGATAGATGCAGAAACAGCCTTTGACAAAATCCAACATCTGTTCATGATTTTTTTAAAAAATCCTCAAGAAAATAGGTATATAAGGACCATATCTCAAACTGATAGAAGCATTTATTACAAACCCACTGCCACATCGCACTAAGTGGAGAAAACCTGAAAGCATTTCTTCTAAAATCAGGAACAAGAAAAAAGTGCCCACTCTCACAACTTTTGTTCAAAATAGTACTCAAAACTTTAGCCAGAGCAATTAAGAAAAAGAAGAAAGCAAACGGGACCTGAGTATGGAAGGAGCAGTCAAACTATCCTGTTCTCAGACGATATGATTCTTTACAGAAAAGACTAAAAAGACTACACAAAAGGACTTTTAGAACTAATAAACAAATTCATCAAAGTAACCAGACACAAGGTCATTACACAAAAATCAATAATGTTCCTGTACACCAACCATGAACCCAGCAAGAAAGAAGTCAGGAAAACAATCTCCTTCATAGTAGCTGCAAAAAAATTAAATACTCGATCAGCCTAACCAAGGAAATGAAAGGCCTCTGTAACAAAAATTATTATACTCTGAAAAAAGAGATCGAATACTCAAAAATGGAAAGACATCCCCTGTTCCTTGGTAGCCCAAACCAGCAATGTCAAAAATAGGCATATTACCAAAAATGATATATAGATTCAATGAAATCTATGTCAAAATATCAATATCATTCTTCACAAAACTAGAAAAACACAATTCTAAAATTTATGCAAAACCAAAGAGATCCAAAATAGCAAAAACAATCCCAGAGAAGAAAAATAGAGCAGAAAGCATCACAATCCTGATTTTCAGGTTATAATACAAAGCTACTGTGACCAAAACAGCACGGTACTGCACAAAAACAGACATGCTGACTAGTGTACAAAATGGAGGGTGCAGAAACAATCCCAGATACATTCAGCCATCTGATCTTTGACAGAGGAGCCAAAAAATACATTAGTGGAAAGACAGTCTCTTTAACAAAAGCTGTCAGGAAAACTGATTATCTGCCAGGAGAAGAATGAATTCTGACAGAAATCTCTCACCCTATACTAAAATCAAATCAAAATGGATCAAAGATCTAGGTAGAAAAACAAACACTGAATCTGCCGGAAGATAAAATAGATAAAACTATTAAAGATGTAGGCACGGGCAAAATTTTCTGAAACGAACCCCTACAGCAAAAGCAATAAAACCAACAATCAATGAACTGGGATTATAACAAAAAGATTCTGCACAGCAAAGGAAACAACCAACAGAGTGAAAAGACAATCTACAGAATGGGAAAATTTTTTATCAGTTACACCTCCATCAGAGCACTAATATCTAATATATAAAGAACTAAAAAATTAGACCTCATATTAAAAACTCAACCAAAAAATGGACAATTAAAATGAACAGACTCTTCTCAAAAGAAGTACAAATGTGGAAACATATTCATCATCTTTGGCCATTAGAGAGATGCAAATTAAAACAATACCTATTCTATTCTATTTTAGTCTAGTCTAAGAAAGAATAGCTATCATCAAAAACTTGAAAAACAACAAATCCTGGAAAGACTCTAGAGAAAAAGGCACCCTTCTACGTTGTTGGTGGGAATTTTAAAAAGTACAACTATGGAAATTAATATAGAGATTCCCTAAAAAAACAAAAAATAGAAATTCCATTTGAGCCAGCTATACCTCTTTTGGGTATCTTCCTGAAAGAGTTAAAGACACCACATTATGGGAAAACTCTGGCTAAAAGAGTGTTTGAAGTGAATGTGAAAAAGGAAGGGACTTCCTGAACAATAGTTCTGGACTCTTGGGATGCATAGCTAGGGCTTAGAGCACAACCTGCAAGACAACAGCAGAATGAAAAGCAGTTTGTTCTCAGAAATGTTTGCTTTGGTCATTGTGTCCCCTCAAAAAATTGCTTCAATTAGGTCAACATGTGCCATGTAAAAAACCATCCCATTCATTCCCTGTCCCTTGACCAAAATTCCTATACAAAAATGTTGCAAGTACTTTTCTCCACATCTTAGTTCTCTGTTGGGTATCTTTGTTCTCTGTACTTGAGTCCATCGTTTAGAATTCTTTAGAACTGGCTTGTGGGAAGAGTTTGGAAAGGTTTGGAGATGTCAACTAGAAAAGCCATAGAAGTCTGGAGGCTGAGCTTGATGGAAAATGCTGGTCAGAACTCAGAAGACCAGAATGCTAGTAGAAATGCTGACAGTAAAGGCCAGGCTCAAGAGGTTTTAGTTTGTACCAAGCACTCCATTAGCTATTGGACTCAAAGTCATGTGTATTATGCTCTAACAGAAAATTTGTCACCATTTTCCCCATGTCCTGAGACCTCATGGGAGACTGAAATGAAAGACTATGGAGTAATTCTTCTGGCAGAGAAAATTTCAAGGCAGCCCAGTGTTCAGGCTATTTGCAGCATGGGTACTTCTGGCTGTTTTCAGGCAGGTCTACAGTGAGAATAAGGAGAAAAAAATCCACTTGAAAAGTTAGGAGTTTCACAAAAATGGAAACAACTATAAAGTAGGGGTAAAGATGATCATGATTGTTGAAAGATTAGCATTTTAAAAATTAGTACTTTGCATCAGGACAATAGGAAAGATGTCTCAAGAGTCAATAAGGCCACCCTTCAGAGGTACAAAGTTACAAAACTATAAATCATTTGAGACAAGAGCTCCAGAGCCCTCTACTCAAAAAAGGATACATAGGGCATTGATTCCCCAGGATTCATTTCACAGTGTTCAGTCATCCAGGCATTTAGAGGCCTCTGTAGCCATGGTGCAAGGGGCCCCAGCTATTGCTCAAGTTGGTGGCAGATACAGTGTTGGTTTTATGGGATGCAAAATTGAGGAATTATGGGGACATGTAGGCTTCAACAAAGGCTTCAGAAGAAGGCCTAGGAAGCCAAGCAGTGTGCCTCTGAAAGGGCACTACATAAAGTTGTGAGAGTAAGGCTAAAAGTGCAGTAGAAAACCACAGAGCATTGGAGAAGCCAGAAATGCAGAACATCTCTTGAGGAAAGGCACAGGCAGTGAACAAAGCCATCCCAAGAGAGAGGTCATGAGGTTTGCAACAGTCCTGTGTGGGCAGGAATGCCGAAGCCTTTTGGAGTTCACTTCTCACCACAACCTATGCCAGATGTTGGGCACGGTGTTACAGGATTTGTTTTCCCTGCTAGGTTTTTTATTTAGTCCAATTTCTTTCTATCCAATTTCTCCTTTTTTGGAATGGGAATGTTTATCCTGTACCATTGTACGTTAGCAATGTTTTTCTGTATGGTTTTTATGGCGACCTACAGCTAAGACTTTGTCTTGAGTCTTGGAAGAGACTTTGTACTGGACTTTTCTGCCATGCTGTAACTGTTAAGATTTGGATAACTCTTACAGATGGACTAAGTATATTTTGCATAAAGAGAAGAGCATAAGTTTCTTGGAGAGTAGGGGTGAAATGTGGTTTAGATCTAGAATGTCCCACAAAAGTCTCTTATGTTCAGAGGTGGGGCTTTGGAGAGTAATTGGATCATGGGGCACTATACATATCAGTGAATTAATCCATCAATGAGTTCAGATCTGAATGTTCTGTTAGGTTTTGCAGGCTGGTCAGATGACACAGTTTCCTGGAGACATTACCCCAAAGGGACTATCTCCCTCTCCAGCTCCTCCCTTACTCTCCACTTTCTAGCCACCACCATGTGAACAGTTTTCTTCTGCCAGACCCTTCACCATGCCCCACTTGCCTTGGAGCTAATCAACTACAAATTGAATTCTCTAAAAACCTTGAGACAAATAAACCTCTCATCCTTTAATAGGCATGGGTATGGGGCATTTTGTCCAGCAACAGGAAAAGTGACCAAGACACTGTGAGTTGTCTCTGTTTTGCTAATTGTTTCTTTTGTTGAAAGCTTCAGCTTTCTCTTATGATAGAATCCCATTTATCTATGTTTGCTTTTGTTGTTTGTGCTTGGTCATATCCATGAAGTTAATGCTTAGACCAATGTCATGAAGCTTTTCTCTTGCATTTTCCTTCTAATAGTTTTATAGGTCCAGGTCTTACATTTAAGACTTTCATCCTTTTTAAGCTGATTCTCAAAATGTATGAGAGGAACATAAGGGTCCACTTTAATTCTTCTTCCTAGAGATATCCAGTTACCTCACTATCCTTTATTGAAAAGACTGTTCTTTCCCCTGTGTGTGTTCTTGGCACCACTGTTATAAGCCAATTCAATGTAAACACATGGTTTTATTTCCAAATTCTCTATTGTGCTTCATGGTACGCATATATTTGGCTACTTCCTTTGTTTTTGGCAGTATCATGTTATTTTGATTAGCTTTGACATTTTAGCATCAGGTGGTGTCATGCCCCCACCTTTATTCTTTTGGTCAATATTATTTTGATTATTCAGAGTATTTTGTAGTTCTATATGAATTTTAGGATTCTTTTCTGATTCTGTGAAAATGACATGGAATTTTGATAAGACTGCACTGCATCTATAAATCACTTTGGATAACATGGACATTTTAATATTCACTCTGTAATCCTCGAATATAAGATATTCTTCCATTTATTTGTGTCATCTTCAATTTCTTTTACTAATGTTTCATAGTTTTCAGAATATAGGTCTTTTGTTTCTTTGCTTAAATTTACTAAATCTTTTCGATCCTATTGTAAATGAAATTCTTTAAATTTCTGTTTCAGATTTTGTATCCCGCAGATAATAAATTTGTTTTTAGCTCCAGCTGTGTAAAAGATCATGTCTTCAGCAAACAGAGATAATTTCATTCTTCTTTTCTTATGTGGATACAGTTTATATCTTTCTTTTTGCATAATTGCCCTGGTTAAGATTTCTAGTACTGTGTAGAACAGAGTGGACATCCTTGTTTTGTTCCTGATCTTAGAGGAAATGTCTTCAGCTTTTTACTGTTGAATATAACTGTGAGTTTGTCATATATGGCCTATGTTGAGGAAAATTTCACCTAAATATAACCTATTGAAAGGACATCGAATTGTTTCAAATGCTTTTTCTGACTCTATTGAGATTATGACACTTTGTTCTAAAATCAGCTAATATGGTGAATCACATGTATTGATTTGCATATATAAAACCAATCTTGCATCTCATGGATAAATCTCACTTGATCATGGTGAATGGTCCTCTTAATAATGTTGAATACAGTTTAATATTTTGTCGTGGTTTCTGCATCTATGTTCATTAATGATACTGGGATTTAGTGTTCTTACATGTCTATTATGGCTTGTAATTAGATGTCCCCCTCAAGTCTCATGCACTCATAGGTAGGGCTTTTTGGAGGTGGCTGGATTAGGGTGTTTGATACTGTGATTAAGGGTGTGTGATGACTAAACTGATTTAGCATAGTTCTGGGTGCCCTACCCTGGGTGTGGGTAGAACAAATCAATAGGCTTGTAGCCTGAAAGGAATATAAAGAAACAAAAAGAAAGAAGCCTCACTGCTTGCTGCTTTGTTGCTTCCTGTCTGCCATGCCATGGACTGTTTCCCCTCTACCATGCCCCTCTGCCATGTCACTCTGCCTTACAGCCAGCTGATTATAGACTGAAATCTCTAAAAACTGTGAACTAAATGAACCCTTCTTCCTTTAGTTTATGGGTGTTGTGTGTTTTGTCTCAGAAATGAGAAAGCATCTTTGGCTTTGGTATCAAAGTAATTCTGGCATCATAAAATGAGTTTTGCCTTCTCTTCAATTTTTGGAAGAGTTCAAAAGGGATTGGTATTAGTCCTTTAAATATGTGGTAGAATTCAACAATGAAGCTGCCTGGTCCTGAGTGTTTTTTTACTGTGAAGCTCTTATTTAATGACTCAATCTCTTTATTCATTATTGGTCTGTTTGGACATACAAATTCTTTGTGATTCAGTCTGGGCAGGTTATATTACTAGGGATTTGTCCATTTCTTGTAACTTGCCCAATATGTTGTATATAGCCTTATAAAAGTCTCTTATGATCCTTTGTATTTCTGTATTATCAGTTGTAATGGCTTTTTATATCTGACTTTATTTCAACTTTCCTGTTTTTTGTTAGTCTGGCTAATGGTTTGTCAATTTCATTGACCAAAAAAAATATATATATATATATATATACACACACACACACATACACACACACACACATATACACACACACACTCAGAAGTTTATTGATCTTTTCTGTATTTTTTTCAGTCTCTATTTCATTCATTTCTCTTCTGATTTTTGTTATTTCTTTCCCTGTGCTAACTTTAGGCTCAGTTTGTTTTTTTTGTGGGGAACATTAATTTTTTTATATGAGATCTGATTATCAGGGCAGGAATTTATTTCTAAAAACTTCTCTTAGACCTGTTCCTGTTATATCCTATAAATTTGTGTATGTTATGCAGTCATTCTTGTCTCAAGATATTTTTCTGAATTTTCTCTTTAATTTCTCCAATACCTAATAGTGATTTAATATTGCTTAGCATTTCCACACATTTTTAAAAGTTCCATTATCTATCCTCTTAGTGATTTCTAGTTTTATACCATCATAACTGGAAAAGATACTTAATATGATTTTGATATTCTTAAATTTGTTACAATTTGTGGCCTACAATATGATGGATGCTGGAGAACATTCCATATACACTTGAAAAAAATATGTTCTGTTGCTGTTCAATATTCTGTATAAATTCATTAGGTCCATTTGGCATAAAGTATAGTTCGAGTCCAACATAACTGGCTATTTTGAACTGATAACTTAAATTTGAATACATATACAAACTTTATATTTTTCCTCTCCCTCCTCCCACATTTTATGTTTATGATGACACAATTTACATTTTTTAATTCGTATGCAATAGCAAATTATTGTGGCTTTAGTTATTTTTATAGTTTTGCCTTTTAACCTGTTTACTAGAGATACAATTGACTTATCCAGTGCCACTACAGTACTAGTATTTTGGGTTCAACAATATATTAAATTTACTTTTACCAGTGAGTTTTATACTTTTATATGTTTTCATGTTCCTAATTAATAACCTCTTTCTTCAACTTCAAAAACTCCCTTTAGCATTTCTTGTAAGGCAACTCAACTTTTGTCAGGGAAATTCTTTTTTACATCTAGGTACGGTACTCTTGTTTGGTGATTTTCTCTCAGGATTTTGAATACATCATCTCAATCCCTTTGGGTCAGCAAGGTTTCTGCTGAAACATCTACTGAAAATCTTAGGAAAGTTACTTTGTATGTAGCAATTTGCTTTTCCCTTGTCGCTTTCAAAATTTTCGGTCTTTAACTTTTAAGTTTGATTATGTGGCATTTCAGTGTACATTTCTTTGGATTCCTCTTATTTGGGGTCTTCTGAGCCACCAGAATTTGGATTTCTATTTCCTTTCTCAAACTTAGAAAGTTTTCTGCCATTATTCCTTTGAGTATGTCATTCTGTCTCTGTCTCTGTCTCTGTCTCTCTCTCTGTCTCTCTCCCCTCTTTCCAGTACATTCATAATGCATACGGTGTTCTACTTGGTGAGGCCCTGGACCACTCTTAAGACAATCCTCACTTTCCTTCTTCTTCTCTTCAGATTTTATGATTTCCAGTTATTTGTCTTTGAGTTCATGCTGATCATCTCATCTGCTTGGTTCAGTCTCCTCCTGAGCACTTCATTGAATATTTAGCTCTTTTGCAGCTCTGTGATGTCTTCTCAGCTCTATATGTTTTTATACTTTCTCTCTCTCCATTCAAATTTTCAGTTTGTTCTCTCATTGCCCTCTTGATCCTGGTGAGCATCTTTATGAGCATTATTTTAATTCCCTGTCATGTGAATCATACACTGATATTTGTGTTTCACTGGAGGTGGTTTTAGGAGTTTATATCATCCTTATCTTTTGAATATATTCCTGTTTCTTCATTTTCCCTTACTCCCTGCTTTAGTTTCTGCATATTAGATAGGACAACTACCTCCCCCAGACTTGTCAGATTTGCCCTGTGTAGAAGGATCCCAGAAATCCATCCACCTAGTGATTTCAAGGTGCTTCTCAAATCTTCGTGTTTGTCTAAAGTGCCATTTCTGGTTCAGGTGTGGCCTCCTGGAGTCCAGGCTCTCCAAAAATACCTGGCAGGTCGGAGTGCTGGTTGTGCGTCCTAGCTGATTCTGCCTTCGTGATGAAGCTGAGCACAGATGCTCATCTCCCTAAGTCTTTGCACTAAGTGCGGGAGAAGACCTGAGGCAAACGCCTGTGCTTGCTTCCAGACTGCCCTCCTGATCACAGGCAGACAGCTCCTGTGAGTGGCCTGTTGCACATGCACCCTGGCGTTTCCCATGTTCTAGGCTACTCAGGAATGCAAAGCCCACTGACTTCCAGAGCTAGGCTAACCGGACAGTCTCGTAGGTGGGAGCTATAGAGGCTGTGGTACTGGGTGCATGGTCAGACTCCTCACAACAGGAGTGTGTACACCTGGATCTATCACTAGAGTAAGGTAGAAGAAAGGCTCATGGAGTGCGGAACTCTGGCTCAGCCCGTGGGAGGGTTATTGCTTGTTTAACCTACAAATTTGCCAATATAAATTCCATAGAAGCCACACCCATAATTAGTCACTGAGAGTCCTACGGTAAGCCCCTTCAGGAGAGAAAACAAGAGCTCCACATTCTGTCCCCTTTCTGCACTGATGGAAGGAAGTGTAATCCCTGGAAATGAGGACATGTCCATTTAAGATTACCTCTTTGTTCTGTGATCTAACTGAACTCACAGATATCCCGTCTCCTCTGCTGTCAGGGCTGGGAAGCTTAAGATGTAGTCCCTTTGGGCAGAAGCTATAAATGTCAGGGCAGTCTGTGTGTGGACAAACTCCTTCCAGAAAGGATTAATAGGCCTAGAGTTATCACTGGGGCAGATGGTAAGGGAGAGAGCAGGAAATGCTAATCTGTTTCTCAGGCTGCAGGTGGGTTAATGTTTGTCTATCAGTATAAGTAAGCCAGACCACCAAGGAGCCACTGGTAAAATGTGTCATAAGTCCTTTCCATGGGGACGGCAGAGGCTGTTTCTTAGCCGCTTCTCTACACTTTTCCTGGTGGACGTAGCCCCTGAAAGTGCCTGCCCACCTACACAGAACTCCAAGATTGTCTCCGCATGGTCTACGGAGGCTCATGCATATATAATGCCCTGTGTTCTCTGAACTGGTGAATTGAGTTCACTCTCAGGGAATCTTAGAGCTGGGCACTAAATGTGAAGCCAAACCCTCCTCCCCAAGGAGAAGCTAGGTGTTTTGGATTCCTTTCCCAATTTTTGGTCCAGTACCCCAGGAAAGAGTCCATCTCTGTGTGCAACAGCTTTTCCTATCAGCCGGCTATAGATGTTTTCTCAAATGCCATGTGTGCAGGAGTCTCGGTTTGTCTCCGGCTTTTTCACAGAGAAAATGGATCCTCAAATAAATGTTACCTAGCATACCCATGGGTGGAAGAAGAGTCAAGAGCTTCCTATTCTGCCATGTTGCAGATGTCCCCAACTATAAGCTGTAAAGAATACTCTTTTGATCACCAAGGCATTTGAAATCTCCTTAAAAGCAGAATCTTGAACTATAGGCTTTTTAAATAAATTTTTTGAATTACATAAAATAAGATGCTATATTATTAAGTAGATGTGCTTCTAATAATGTAGTTCTTGTCCCAAACCACCAACTAAAAGTACTTTTGCAAAACAAGTGTGAGGAAGAATTAAGTGGTGCTTCACTCTGTGGCCATCGGCAGGATAAGAAGGATTTATGTGGAATTGCTCCATTAACATTTTCTGACGCACAGTCACATCTGTGGGAGAAGACTAAAACATAATGCTTTCAGTACTTCATTATTTTATGTAGAAGAAAGCTGTTATGCCATAATTATTGAATTCTAATATTCATATTTGTAGGTATCAAAAAATATCAACCAAACAGTAGGAAATCAATATACCGAGGACCTTATAACTCCATTATAACTTCTTGGAAGGTATTTGCAATGTAAGAATTCTACTCAGATACTGAGTTAAAAATTAGTATATTTTCCTTAGTACTGAATTCGTACTAACTTGATAAAGAACGAGATTTTTCCCATTGTGAAAACCTGATGACAAATTTTGTTGCAAAATATAATCGTGTTAAATACTTCTTTATGTAAAATGTATAGACAAGTCTTGACTGATAAAGCTTTTAAAAATTCTCAATGTTGTTTATTCTTAATCCCAACCTTTTTTGCATTCACCATTTCCTTTTAGCTTTTAGGCCATTAGATGTCCAAAATGTTACTTTAAAATTGATGTCTTTTAACATCTTTCCAGTTACATTCCCTCCTCCCCATCCTAACTCCACTTGCAGGTATCTGTTTTGTCTGTGTGAACTGAAAACACTCAAGATTAGAAATACTGTGCTTCAAAGTGTTTTTACATCTTCTCATAATACCTACTTCATCGATCTGCACACAGTAGGCACTTAATGAACGTACTTACTGATTGGTTCAAGGATCCTACAAATACTTGACTTTGCAGCGGACACATCAATTACTACATGATATACTTTAATATATCCTTCCCTTTTTTAGAGAGATGGAAATGGTTATTAAAGAAACCCAGCTAAGTGTTCAATCTCCTTCATCATAATTCCTCTTAACAACTGCGTTCCAGTTCTAAAATTATTTGATTCTTGACAAGATCTTATTTAGAGAAGCTGTAAAATTCAATCCCATTTCATCAAACCATATTGTCCTCCTCCATCATGATTTATGTTTTCTTTTAAACTGAAGAGCTGTTTTTTTTCGGAATAAGCGAAGTTATCTGTATTAAAAAGTTAACCCCTAAGCCTCAGTACTTTAACACAACAAATGTTTGCTTCTCACTCGTGCTACGTCCACAGGGGTAGGGGAGGATTCCATGCAGTCACTCAGAGGCCTAGAAAAAAGACTCTCTGCTGTCTCAACACCATGCAGGGGAAGAGGGAGCCGAAAGGACCTCCCCCAGGTCTTCAGTGCTCCAGCCTAGAAATAAACAGGTCTCTTGAAGTGACAATAGCAACACTTGCTCATAACTCTGCCTATTGCAAAGGAACTAAAGAACAAGGAACACAGGCTCTTCAGTGAGCAACAGCCACATCCCCCACAAGAACAAAATTCATTATAATTCTGCATGACAATGTCACTATCGAATCTTGACCATAGCTAGTACACGCCATTTACCTTTGCAGTTATTCCCAAATGAGTGCTAAATTTTGAAAGACTCCATATTCACATCATTCAACCTTCAGTCCTCACTAAGCAAACTTCTACCCACAAACCACCTATTTTAGTGTTTTCTTTTTCATGCCTCATGTCCTGGCTCAACAATGAACTTACCCTATTCCTTCCTCCTTTTCCTTCCACAGGTATCGCTCTCCTGGTCTATCTCCCAGGTTCTTTTCTAGAAGCTTCACAATCACAGCCTAGTCAGAGAAGAAACCTACTCGGAGAAGAAACCCTTTCTACCCTTTGCTCTTCTCCCTCCCATCAACATGTTATCCTTGAGTAGGTTTTGGCCCACCTTCTCCTGGGTCTCTCCTTTTTACTTATTCTATCACAAGAATCTGACACTGCATAGACAACTCCTTCTCTTGGCTCCTTCCATCCAGTGTAATGTATTAGTTCTTCATTGTGGCTACACATTAGAATCACCTGGCCCGCTTTTAGAACTAACCAATGATCCGTGTCTTGGGATCTAGAGGAGGGCCTCAGATATCTACCCTGGAATGTAGAGAATGTAGGGAAAGTCTTACACAAGCTTTGCCAAGGAAGTGCCACTGGAGATAAACATGTGTGAGAATGATCAGTAAAGAGCATTAAGTATCGACAGTGTTGAAGGTCGTGCTAATATCAGGTGAGCTCCTCCTGGCATAGGAGGGACAGAGACAAGTACGTGTGCCTATAAAAGAAATGACCATTCCAGGGCCTACAAGGGACACAGACTGGAGGGGAAATCTGAAGGTCTAGACTGTTGGTCTGGACAACGGGGAGAGCTTTGAAGAACCGGGTAAAATTCAAAGTTAGAAACCTATTAAAATAGATAGAAAAATGGCACCAAGAAAAAATTTTTAAAACACAGTGTTCATGCCCTAATCCTGGAACCTACAGATACTATTTTATATGGCAAAAGGAGCACAAAAGGACACTGTATGTATAATTAAGCTACATTGCCCTCTAAGATTCTTTAATTCCAGCAAAAAATGTGTCTGGAAAACAGAAATGAATACTGTTTCCTTCTATCTACATGTCTTCTCACAGACACTGTCCTCACAACTTTTAATCATCTTCCCATCTGGTTGGAGACCACTAATGAAGAGATCCACTCTAATCAACACCACACTAAATATAAGAGGAGACAAAGATGAAGAGGAGGAGGAGACGGAAAAGAGGAGGTGGAGGAAGAGGAGCTGGGGGGGAGGAGGTCAGCTCTCCATTTCTATGAATCAAGCTATCCCCAGCTAACAAGTATGCATGTGTTAAAATGCAAAAATGCAGAAGCCTTATATATCAATGATTCTGAAGTGGTCTTTTCTAAATGATAATGTATTTGCAGTTGGCATGTGCCTTGTAAGTAGTATATACTCTTAAAAGGGCGACTTTTCTTCCCAGAAAGCTATTTTTATAGTAAGATTAGTTTTACAGAGGGATAATTTTGCTATTTAGCATTTATATGGCAATATGACATCTTAGTATGTTTGGGTTACCATAACAAAATGCCACAGACTGGGGGCTTTACCAATAGAAATGTATCTTCTCACAGTTCTGGAGGATGGAAATCCAAGATCAAGATGGTGGCAAATTTCATTCACCTGAGGCCTCTCCTCTTGGCTTGAAGATGGCCACCTTCTCCCTGTGTCCTCACACAGCTCTTCTTCTGTCCCCAGGCATCCCTAGTGTGTCTTCCTCTTGTGATAAGGACACCAGTCATATTGGATTAGGTTGCAGCCTTATGCCCTCATTTAACCTTAATTATCCCCTTAACAGATAATTATTGCCAAAGACAGTCACACTGGGGGTTAGAGCTCCACATACAAATTTTAGGGGGACGCAGTTCAGTCTACCACATAACAGGTCTGATCCTCGGTCATTCGGTGAAGAAAAGCAGAGCTAAAATGGAAACTGAATTCTGATTTTCCATGACAGATCTTCCCCTCTGGTCTCCTGGTATGTCAAATGGCCTTGTGGGCAGCTGAGGGCCAGTGGAAATATTCCACCAAAACCTAGCCCTAGAGAAAGATTAACTGAGGCTGCAGAGTTTGCACAGAAGAAGGAAATCGATCTGAGTCATAGACCAGGAGCCAGACCAGAGAGAATTTCCCTGGGAGCAAAAGGTTTATCATGCAGATTGGTTTTCAGCCATATCTAAGCCACCTTAACACTGTTTCCCTCTTGCTAGAATTTGGGAGGCATTTAGGAGCTTGTCCTGACATCGTTTATCTTGATATCGGCAAAAAAAGTTTAGAAGGAGCCCATGAGTGCTTTCATCCACTTTGTGAAAACATAAAGTAGATAAAAATACTCCCTCACACTCATCACTCATTGAAGACTGCACACTTCTTTCCTCAGTCCTGTCTATATATGTGTGTGTGTGTGTGTATATATATATACACACACACATACATATACACGTATATATATGTGTATATATATTTCCAATACATAATGAATGCACTCATCATGGGGGATATATACATTTATTCTTTTACTTCCTTTTGCCCTCATTCCTCCCATCTTCCCCCATCCCCAGCTGCCCTTTCCATCTCCACAAAGTCTATCTCCCTGTTTCCTGCCAGCTATCGTACACTGTCACGGAATAAAGATACAAAAAATACTTACAAAATTTTAAATATCAAAACACTGGGTGAGACAGCATTATGCTGAATGAAAGTCTCAAGATCTGCATGATCAAATTTGCACCTGAGGAAGCGACTGTGGAAGGGTGGTGTCGCGCAAACCCTACTCAACAGCAGGGGATACGTGTTGAAATTTGAAATGGTGGAATGAGACACAAAGCAAAAGCAGAACCCTAAACTGAACCTATTAGTAAAGAAAACAGCACAAGACAAGAACTCATTAGAGCTAGCACCAAAATTCTTCACAATTACTTTGCTGGCTTATTCCCCACCCACATTGCTTTAACTTTTAATGATGGCAAACTTCAATAATCGTATTTCTTTCTATTTGTAGCAAACAAACAACAAGACTAAAGAGAAAGTCACCCACCCTATCATCACCATTTAACCACCAGACAAGCATTATAGACAGCAAGTTAGACAGAAATTAATATACAGTCAGAGAGGAATTGGGCACTTGAGAAGTCAGTGCAAAAGATGAACACACACTAAAATTGCGGCCAGAGGCAAATCGGGAGGACCGGGTCTCAGGGCGGAGACTGACAGCCAGGCCTGCGAGCCTCCCTTGAGATAAGCAGCAGCTTGAGATGATACCATGTTTAGCACCACCCAGCCCAGTGAGCCCAGATGGGTATCAGACATAGGTGGGCGTCCAGGGCCTCTGGACCCTGCCTCCTGCCCCTTTCCAGGGATGTCTTTGTTCTGTCCCTGTCCCCTTGCCACATGCCTCACTTTCCTCCTACAGTAGTATTAGCTAAGCAACTACACTTGCGATCCTGTAAGTTGATTATAGTTTGACCCACATTGTACCCACACTGTGATTTGCTGAATAAATGACCATGACAAAAGGGTCAGTGGCCACCCTCAGGACCCCTCTTAGAAATCCAGGAGCTATACTTACTCTCCTTATTTCCAACAAAATGCTCCTAACTTTCTCCTTTGGTTCAGGACTTCATTCCTCAATGCTCTGAGACCATGAACTCAGGCACGTCTGACGTCTAACAGGTTAGGAGTTAATTTCCTCATAACACAAGATTTCCAGGCCCAGTCATTCTGCATTCTCACATACAGAGACGTGGAACGCACTACAGACATGCAGGTCTTCTCCATACCTTCCAAGTCACTGTCCTCACTCTGAATCCCAAGCTCCATACAAACTGGACAGCTTGTGATTGCTCAGACTTTCTGACCTCTCCAAGCCCTAGGCCTTGGCTCAGCTGGATGCCTCTCCTTGGAATACCCTTCTCCCACCTTCTTTGGAAGCTGGTTCTTATTTCAATTTACATTACAAATGCTCGTCTAGAATACAGATTCACGATCCCTTTCCAGATCTCTCATAACTCCGAGTAGATGTCTTTTCTTTTATGAATCTTTATAACAGATACGTGTGCTTTTTATGACAACTACCGTATCATTTTTGTGGAGGAGGAAGCGTCGTGGTCAGGAAGCAGTTGAAGCCATGCAGCCAAGTTTTCCTCCTCTTCTTCACACAGGAAATGACCACCCAGCTCCTCTGCCTGGCCTAGCAGCCCCGTCACCACCTACTCTAGAAGCTTCTTAGCACAACATGGTAAACTGGCTCATCCAGCAAGGCCCAAAATCATTCCATTCATCTTAAGCAGAGACAGTCATCATTCTTCTGTTTCACATTTTCACCTGGCATGTGCTACAATTAGACAAGTTTCCAACATTATAATCATCTTGTTCCCTCAGTTATAAAACCACAGTGGTGCCTCAGTTCACAAGCTTAATTCCTTCCAGGATTCTGGGGAAGATGGCCGCATTGGTATTCACCACCCAATGCGGAGCTCATGAACAGAAGCAAAATTTTGCTGAACGCTTCTGTTTGCGAACTGAATTCTTTGCCACCAGAGGTATTCATGAACCAAGGTATTACTGTATGTTTTTAAAGCACCAATGATTATAAAAAGGGTGTAAGATCAAATGTTGTATCAAACAGTGGATATTTGTGAAATGCGTAATGATTTTTAAAGTCATAAAACATTTTTAAACATGTGTCCTATGATTGAAGAATACAATAACTGGTAACTTACACGCCTTACCCAAAAGATTGGCAGGTCATCAGCTAGGAGTAGGAATAATGACTCATTCATCTGATTACCAAGATTTGCCCAGTGTCTAGCATACGGTATTGGCTTAAGAAATATTTGTTGAATGAATCGTTGAACTGAACAAATAAATTTTAGCTGGCTATAAATAGAGTTCTGCATTCTTTTCTGTGCTATGAAAACACATAATATAGGCCTGCACTATGTTAGACTCTTCAGATGGTAGAAAGCCACAATCATAGAAAGAGCCCATCACATTTGGAACACAATACAGTAGTCAATATTTCAATGACATTAAATATATTTAAAAGAGACACTGACCATCCAGGATGACCAAAATGGTATTAGACCCACAAATGTTCCACACTAGGAAAGGATGAAAAAAACTGGACATACAGAGCCGGCAAAAGAGAAGCAGATAGAAAACATGATAGTTACCTTCGCACATTTGCAGGACTGTCTACCTAGGTGTAGAAAGGCCGGCTGTCTGGAGCCCCAGAGAAGCCAAGGCCGGCGTGATGACAGCTGTAGGAAGAGACCCAATTCTCTCTACAAAACGCCTTCACAATCTGCCACTAGGAAGCGGTGAAACAGGTTCTCTTACAGCATAGTGAGCGCCTTTCTCAGGATGTGTTAAACCAGAGCCTTAGAGGCTAAGAGTTATTCAGCACCGGAAAGAACAGTAGCCTACATGCCCTGTTGGGATTTCTGCAACTTTAAAGTGGTCTGATTTTATGAACATTGATTTTTCTTCTGGACATGACCTCCATGAGGACAGAAAAACAACAGGTGTTCTAGGGGGTGACCCGAAAGTTTCCAGCCCCAGCTCTACTACAGATTATCAATAAAATGCATCTATCCAACCACCCACTTATCCAATGAGCCAAAACTTACTGAGCATCTGCTCAGTGCCAGGCACTGTCCAAAGTGCCTGGAACTATAATAGCAAGCAGCATAGATACAGTCGCCATGTTCATGAACTCAGTGTCCAGTGTAGACAACAATGAGCACACATATAAACAGCAACTAGGACTCATGGCAAGTGCTGTGAGGAAAGGCACAGGATGCTCCAAGAACCAGCTGAGCAATCTGGAGGGATCAGAAAGGCTGAGACTTGAGCTAAAACCTAGAGTCAGTCATTTAACCCCCACATTCACCCACAATGATTACTCTTAACAGAAGCAGAAGGTTCTTGCCTTGCAATGACTTTGAGAACTTTAGAGTTTCCTCCTTGAGTGCTTATTGTCTTTGTCATCTTGGAGGAGAACATATAAAGTCTCAAAGCCTCAGTTTCCTCATCACCAAACTAGGAAGCGCAATAGCAACTCAGTCACAATGCCATGAGATCATACTCGAGATGCCCAGAGTCTGTCACAAACTAAGTCCTCAATAACTAGCAGGTAGTATTATTAAAATAAACTGGAAACATCCTGAGTGCTTATAACAAAAAATGCTGCACATATTCTAGATCTGGTTTACTTTTCTAAAATCCCTAGGGGATGGGGATGCAGCTCCGTGGTAGAGCACTTGCCTAGCATGAGTAAGGCCCTGGGATGGACCTGAACACCAGGCAAAAACAGGGGGGAAAGGACATGAAAATGTTAAATCCCCAGAAGGGAAAAGATAGAAGGTGCAGTGATGCGTCTCTTAATCTTATTCAAGGGCATCAAGAGTCCTCCCTACACTCTTCGCTTCCTTTCTTACAGTCAGTTGTCCACAATGGATGAAAAACATGCTTCTTTCTTTCTTTCACATTCAAGCCCTTCTTCATCCTCTTGAGAAATCAGAGGTTGGAAAGAACACTTCTGAGAAACGAGACCATGTCTGCCTCAGCCGCCACAGCCACCAAACGAGAATTCTCTGCTGCATCTCTGCAGTGTTCTGGGAGGAGACCAGCCCTGCATGAATAAATAATCCACATTTCAAGCAGGATTATGGATATAAATGAAAGCCAAAAAGCACATCAGGGTACCAATTTGTCACACATCTCCACGCAAAAATGCGGCCCTGTTTTTCTCCTCGTCCCTGGCTCACCCTGCTTTCCTACCGCACAGAGAGGCCACACCACACAACACAGAACTGCAGAAGAGGGCAGGGAGCTAGCTAGAGAATCAGACAGACAGGCGACCCGAGTGGGTCTTCCAGGGCCAGGCAGCACGTCCTTTCCTGGCTGCACTCTAGGGTCCACCTGAACTCCTGGGGTCACAGGATCTCTAACGGAACTGACTGTCGCCACAGCGAGTGGTGCCAGAGGGTGCCCAGCCACAGTCTCGCTGAAACCGCCCCTGCCTGAGTTTCCCTGTTATCTCGCACTTGTCTCCACAGCTAATGTGGCTCCTAGTCGCTGTATCCCATTAGGTCAGAGCAATGAAAACGAATGCCGTCTCCCTGATGGCTTATGCAGAATTGCTGTAATTTGAAGCAAGCCTCCCTGGCCCGACTCCTTCCCCCTGTCTCCATCGCCCACCCCATCACATCCTGTCCCTTGAGCTGCCTCCCCTGTCTCCAGCCCCTGCCGGCCCACCCTGCGCCATCTCTGTCTGTCCTCCCTTTTCCAACCGAACACATCGGGGCCCTGGCGGGCTGCCATTCTAACTGCACATTAGAAATGGTAGAGTTTTGCTCTATCTGATTCTATAAAATGAGCTCACCAGAAGGTGCAGACCCAGCACATTCGTGGTTTTTCCTATAAATTACTTTAACACTGTGTCCAATCATATATATAATTTCAGATTTTCAATTTCAACTCACTGCTGTGTCAGCAGAGACTCCACTGATATGTCTAACGTATTTAGCTGAAAATGAAACGGATGGCATTTCATTACCAGGAAGATAATATTTTTGAATATGTTTCCTGCATGGCAGGATCCATCATTATTCTGCCATTTTATGTTCACTGTGTGTAATAGCTTTTTAATGCTTTGACGTATTTTATTTAGATGTGTAATATTTTTCTAATACCACAGGAAAGTTTAACTCATTGGGCGCACTAGAAAATCTTAATTGAACGCTTTAAAATATTAGCAAAGGGGGAGAGGCTGAACAAATTGCCAATATTTTTATTTAAATTTCATAAAGAGTAACGAAAATTGTTCAGCCCTTATTCTTTTCCTTTATCTAGTCTCCCCAACCACCTCTCCACTCCCTCCCACTCAGTAGTCTCTCCATAAAAATATATACTTTGGAGAGGAAATAAAAAGATAAAGGAAAATCCTCTAGTCTCCTGAGACTTAGAAGCTGTCAGGGTGAAAGCGAGGAACACAAGGAATATCGAGCAAGCCCCGGTGTGAATGACAAGAGCACTCTCAATTGTTGAAGTTTCTGACAGTGCCGAAATCTTTAATACCAGGTTCCCAGCTCTTTGACCAAAGCCATGGAATGTTTCAAAGGCAACTTTCCTCAAGAGCTGTCTTTCCAAAGAAAATGCAAAGGAATGTGATTCACCTTTTAAAAAAAAAAAAAACCTCTTCCTGGTAGCCAGCTCTGCTAAAGGCATTTCAAATTAACAGGTAAGTACTACAGAGTACTTCTCCCTTCTATCAAAGCAGCCCCTTACTCCAAATGAAAATGTGGTGTGGGAGTCAAAGCGGGAAAAGTGACTTTCCTTTGTCACTTCTCGTCACAGAAGCTCAGCGGGCCGCAGGCTGCTGCACACTGCTGGATGTCCCTTCTTAGGGGTCATTCACAAGGGAAGGAGGAAAAGAGGGTTGACTTTGTCTTTGCTGTATGTGAAGTACAGCCCCGTCTCTCCAACAGCTGCTCTCCTGGGGAGGGGCAAATTGGCATGAATTCTAATTCTAGAAGGCCACCTCTTAGCACCTTGGGCACCCCGAGCAAGTTATTGCAGCCCTCCAGCACACTGGAGCATTTACCTAAGAAACTGAGATACCAGTTCCTACCGTGGAGGTTGCCGCAAGAATAAGACATAGCACATGTTGTACCTAGCCCAATCCACGGCTTATACAATACATACATAATTAGTACTATTTTGTTATAATTAAGAAATTGTAATGGTGTTAAAAGTGGGGCCAAGGTTTCCCCTCTCCTCGAAAATCTCCAATCTAAAACCAGACTCCACTCTGCATGTTGATAAAATAGCTTCCCTCCTATAAGTAAAAGTTATCATAATTTTTATTTCATTTACTTATACAAAGCCCATTTCAGAGTAAAACTCTCCACGTTTAACCTGAGAATATTTTGAAAAGTTTTTCCAGCTTGCCAGCTTAGAGTGTGTGTGTGTTTGTGTGTACAAACTATGCGTATGTATCATGTATATATTTGTATTTACATATTTATATACTCACGTGTGTTTATCTTAAACTGCAAAAAGAAACTGCCACTAACAAGTCATGGCATCAAATTTACATATTTGAAACTTCTTACAACTTTTTCTAGTTCTCAAGGACATGGGAAAAGGGTGCTGTAGGACAGAGGTGAGAAAATTTTTCTGTAAAGGGCTCGATAACATATATTTGTGGCTTTGCAAGCTCAACTCTGCCATTGTTAAAAAAAAGTATAGAAAACACAGTTTTATTGGAATATAGGCACGTTCATTCATTCTAAGGATTGTAGGCCAATCATTAATCTAGGACTTAATGTACCTTAATTTCTGTATCTCTCAAGGGCTGAAAGTCCCAGACAGTGTAACCCCAAAGTGAAGTACAGAGAAAAACGATATGTCAGTGATATAACTCTTTAGGTTAGCAAAAAAAAAAAAAAATTCTACTCTCATATTACTATATTCTAGACCTTCTATTACTCTTAAGTCTAACTCTTCTTATAATTATAATTTTAAAGAGATTTACTAAGTTTCCATTTTTCATCCCAACCTTCTATTACAGAAGCTTCAAAGTTCACTTAATTTTTGGTGATGAGTTGGACCATTTTGGTGAAGACATATATAGGATGAATAATTCATAATTTAAGAAGCCTCTCTGAATAGCCACCATATGATGCTACATAGAAGATAAACAAAGTCCACATCATCACACATGTACATTTTAGTGGCAGGAGACAAACAACATGTAATTCAACAAGTAATAACAAGATAAATTGGTTTACCAATAAATACTAGTGATAAACAAAAGGGTAGTGTCACAGAAAAGAGTGGGTATGTGGGAAAAGGAGAATCCTATGAGAGTAGACTTTTTGAGGAGAGGTGATGATCTGACATTTAGAAGGAAAAAGTGACTGTGTCAAGCCCTTTGAAAAGCTAAGAACACAATGGAAAAGTCACAAAGCAAAATAAAAGATCATGAAGCGTAGAAGGCAGCAAGATGAAGGCGCTGTGGTTAGAGTACAAGAAATTACAGGCATGTGGATAGATTTGCAAAATTCTAAAGACTAGCTTTTGTCCTCATCGACAGAAAAGTGTTTGCCCTGGTTAATTCCCAGTTATATTATTTGTTTACAATTTTGAAGAATTCATCTTGAAGTGACCCCATGGGCCAGCTAGAGAAGCGAAATCATAAACTCCTAATTACCCTGTTACAGGCCTCCTTCCTCCCATCTCTACATCCCTGCTGTCTAAATCCCTGCCGTTCAGAAAGGAGGTGGAAACATTTAGACAGGCATGTGCGGATGAGCATTGCCTTATTTGGAGTTGCTCTTTTGGGAACCAAAGCAGAAGCTATTTAATAATATTCCTCTTCAAAGTTATGTGGCACTTTTCATCTAAGAATATCAGAGCACTTTGTCGCAATTAAATCATTAATCCTCATGACAACTCCATCAAGAAAGTATCTGCTTTATTATCAGTGAGAACACTTGGCATTTCAATGCTCGCCTTGAGGATGCTACTCAATCATATGTAGTTAATTAATGCATACAACACATTCAGGAGGCAGGTCAGCATTCTGCTCCCCAAGTACAGATAAAGACACTGAGGTCCCAAAACAACAAGATGTAGTCAGCCAATTTTCACAAATGACGGTGGTGTAAGAAATTACTTGTTGCCTTAATCTTTATTTAGAGCCACTTTTCATGCACTGATCTGCCAAACTTTTACATACTGTAAGTATATAAATGATTATAAAATCAACTACTTTGGCTACAACTTGAGGGCAGGAACCCAGTCATCCTTCAAGCAATTTGAAGTTTGCACACTACTTCCACACACATTTCTTGTTTGGCTTTTATTATGACCTTATGATGTTGACACCACCATTTTGCAAGTGAAAAAAATAGGGTGTCAAAAAATATATAAGATTTTCCCATCGTCATACACTAATAAACAAAGAAGGCAGATCTGAACACAGGAATTTTGACTTTAAAGATAATGTTCTTTTCTTTCTTTACCAATGTTTCTCCTTTAAATGTTCAGATTGTTGTTTTAAGATGGTCTGCCCCTGAATTCTACCCAAGGCATTCTGTTCCCTCACACCGAAGATGGTGCTGATTACATGTTTTTAACACCTACAAAGTTGTTTTGAGGCACAGACTTTGAAAGAAGAGTTACAGTAAAAGTTTCTTTCAGTTGATAATAAGACTTATCAAACACAAAAGTTAAAAAACTACAATACTTTTGCTTTTAACTCACCCTCTTGCTATTCTAGTATATTCAAAAAACAAAAATATATATTCTAGTATATTCAGAAAAACAGAAATCTTCCTAGGCCTTTCCAACTGAGGGCATTTAATGCAGGGTATTGATGTGAAAGATCAATAGACTGCAAGAATGGAAGGGGAGACCAAGATGCTGCTAATGGAACTCAGTGAATGAACTCATGAGGCTGAAAAGCTGCTACAACAAAGCGATTAACTTAGATCCACTGAAGAGGCAACTCCTCAACTACAGAAGGAACTCTGAATCTGTTCCATTGTGCCTCGAGCCAAATATCACCACACTGAGTGAGCCCGAAGCCTCAAGTCTCTTTCTTCTTCCCATTGGATAATCCCTTACCAGTGTCTCCTAATGGCAGAGGCCAACAGGAGGCACGTTGGCAAAGGAGACTGTGGAATACACTTTACAGACTCCAGCCCAGCAGGATAAGGGAAGGGTGCGTCGGTACAAGTCCAGAAGATATCAGAGAAATAAACGCCATGTTCTACATCATAAAGGCTGAGGCAGGTCAAGTGGTGCTTGCTAAAGCTGTACTCAGTCCCAGATCGGTGCTGGGCATATCACGGACAGAAGAGGCACTACGAAGGCTACTCACACAATCCTCCAAAACTGCCTCTACCCCAGGGAAACAGCTTACACTGAACTGAAAACTTTGGGTTCTTTGTACCTTGTAGTCCGTAAGAGAGGAGAAGGACCCCTGTCAAGCAAGAAGAAGCTGTCATCAATATGGGAATATGCCGTGTGGGTCCCCAAAAAGAATACGGATTTCTGCTATACTGAGAAGAAGTAGTAAAGCTGTAAAGGGACAAAGAACAATAAAACAAGACATATAGGAGATTGGCCAAAGAGTTGTGTAAGGTAGAAGAAGGAGATGTAAGCAAGAAGATGTAAGGTTAGAAAGAAGCCATGATGTATTTTCAGAGTGAAACAAAGGAGGAAAGACTCACAAATGACCTATTTCCAAGGACAGAGAAGAAAAGGAGCAGAGACCCAAGAGCATGAGCAGGTTGACAACCAGCAAGAGCTCTTAAACCTTCAAGCATAAGGATGACAAAGGCCCGTCAAGTTATGATGGCCAAAGCTCAGGAGAGCAACAGTGAAGTCCAACATGCCACCTCAGTTTCCCAGGGACGATTTCCCTCCCAGGCTCTGAGACTCTCAAGTAAACACGGTGCTTATCTGTGGTCACTGCTGCCTTTCCACCCCTCCCCTCCACCCACATCCCTGACTGACACCACGTACAAAAGAACTGGGTTTTTAGTTCTCCTCAATCATTACACACAGAGATGGTAAGTGGAGGACCCAGATTTTTAAGTAACTGGATCTAGTGTGTGTTTCCAGAACTCTACATTGGATGATTTCTAAAAACTACACATGACATTTGCTTTGTTGTCTTATTTCTTCCATTCAACAACCTTAAATCTTTCTTTCCATCTTCAAATCACCACTGAAATTAATTAAATACCTCAAATTCTTTCTCCTACCCATCTTCCCTTCATTTCCTAAGGTTCCAGACATACAAAGGTTACAGAGTTACACATCCTGCTCTCCATTACTAAATTCAAATCACGAGAGCTCCTTGTGTGGCTGCAAAAGCAATCTAGAAATGCTTCACAGGGTAAATGTACACACGGTGGAAAAACCTAAAATGAATGGGGGTACGTTTTCCTTCGCTCAGGATGGAATTACCCCACCCCACCAATTAATGCGGGTTGACTGGTAATAAAATGGCTGATTAACTGCAAATAAAAGGCAAGTCTCGTGAAAGTTGTGATTTCTGGCTGTGTATCCAGACTTGTCTGTATGAGATTTGTGACACTGTCTTCAAGATAACAGAAACACTGTGGTATATGCCCTATTCCCTACTACATGGGGTTTAATTTTTCTTGGCTAAGCATTCAATTTTCTTCCGAATGTAACACAGACTTAAACCTTCAGTTCCCTCTCCCATGATCTCGACATACATAACAAGCTCTATGCACTTCACCTTGATATCAGAACCAATATGTCCTGTGTTCACTCTCCGTGTATCAGACCCCACCCTACTCCCAACACCTCATTCTCCACCTGGAAAGTACTTTTCATACTTCCAAGTCCAGCTCTGCATAGGCAGAATTCTGTCCCCTCCACTAGTTAAAAAAAAAAAAAAAAAAAAATCTTACGTTAAAGCCCTAATCCTCAATGGGACGTTTTTGGAAATATGGCTTTTGGGAGGTCATTAAGGCTAAATGAAGTCATAAAAGTGGGATCCTAATCCGCTATGATTGGTAATCAGTGACCTTTGGAGAAGAGGAAGAGCAAGATCTCACTTTTTACACACATGCACTACAGAAAGGCCATGTGACGATACATCAAAAGGGTAACTCTGCAAGCCAGGAAGAGAGCCCTGACCAGGAACTGAACCAGTGGGCATCTTGATCCTGGACATCCAGGCCTCTAGAACACTGAGAAAGGAATTTCTGTTAGTTAAGCCTCCCAGTCTAAGGTGTTTTGTAAAGACAGACAAAGCAGACTGATGCAAGTCCCACTGAGGTCCCCTTGTCTCTGTTAATGTCTCCATTGATCTTCACTAAGAAAAAGCAGTCATTCCCTCTTCCCTTTTTTGTTCTCCTTCACACCACAGTATGAATTCGTGTGTGCGTGTGCATGTGCGTGTGTCTGGAGAGAGACAGACAGACAAACAGAGACAGAGAAATGAAGTCCACAGGAACTGGGTTTCTGTTATAAGCCATGGACCCCTACTCTAACTCATCCAAGTGCCCACACTACACCTTACTGTCATTATGATTATATGCGCCCGTCCCTCTCCCTCAGAAGATCATGGATTCCACAGCCTTCCATAAGTCTCGCTCACACAGGAGAAAACCCTATCGTTATCTTCATACCTGTAGTTTCTGACCCACATTAAATTGTCAAAAAATGGCTGTTGGATGTAATTGAAGTAGGAGGATCTCGCTGACTGTGAATAAATTCTGAAGCAACCCAATGATTTCTTCACCCCTCGCCTCTCAGCATCCGCTCAGCCGCCCTCCTGCTGTCTCTGCACTCAGCACTGTGCTCAGTGCTGCCATCACCCAGCTGCCCACCTGCCTCTGTGCCTACCTCAGACCCATGCTGCCACTAAGGCCAGTCCACTCTAACTCTCTCTCTCTTCTCTTTCTCTCTCGCTCCCCTTTCTCTTTTCTCTTACCACTTTTAACACCTTATTCCAACAACCCTCATGACCATTTTAGATTAATAAAACTGTCTTTGAAATGGGTCACATGACTTAGATCTTGCCTCCCTTCTCTTTCTTCTCCAATCTGTATCCACAGTGACCACTCTGGGTGCAAATCTGGTCCCCCTGTCCCAAGATTAGAAGCCTTTGTTGGCTTCCCACTGCTCTCGGGTTGAAATCCAAATTTCTGACTATCACAAGCCCTGCAAGGTCTGGCTCCTACTTCATTTTGCCAATCTCATTTTTCCCTACCAGATCCTTCACCTCCACTTACAAAACCTTTAGACCACCTCTAGAATCTCTAACATCCACCTCTCGGGGCCATCAAGTACCCTACTCCGCCTCCAACACCCTGCCTCCAATTTTACATCCCCACAAATCCTTCTCCCCTTCAGCACTCAATTCAGCCATCATCTCCTCCGAAACACCTTCTAGTTCTCCCTCTGCCACCCAATCTGTTATCAGTCCCTCCTCTGTAACTCCGAAACCAGCCAGATTTCTCTCTCTCGTGGCACTTGTCATCCTGCATTATCTTCAACTATTTATATGTCTTTCTACCAGACTTTCAACCACCTTCTCACTGGAGCTTTGTCACATGCACCACCGAATGCCCAAGACCATGCTTAGTGCTCAAATACTGCTTTAAAGATGAGTCAATGAATTAATAAAGAAAATATCGAACAGTCAGAGAGACATGCCAGCTTCCAGCTCCTTTTTCTTGCTCTGTGATTTACCAGCAATGCCTTCCTTCCCAAGTTATAGCCTATAACAAATTAATTCATTCAGGGCCCACAAACTAACTCCCTAAAGCCCACAGAAGTCACCATCAAACTAGTCTTTGGTGTTCAACTTCACACTTCACTGCTGTACTTACGTCTTTCTGTTATGCTTGAGTGTCTGCATGTATTTAAAGATGTATTTTTAGGTTGCAATGGTTGGCCAGCCATTATGTAAAAACACAGACTCTCAGAACCAAGTCTTGACACAGCTTCTTCTTCTCTGATCTCAGTAGGAAAAGAGAAGATTCCTAAGCAAAAAGGAGAGTAAAGCATTCGAATTCTCTCGCTGTCAAGGGCACACTGGAAGAAAGGTAGGTGCCTCTCACAGTTTACAGGTCCCCACAGAGCAGAGAGGAAACAGATCCTGGTCAGCTTACCTCCTCAGGTAAAAAACAGCAACACCTGAGCCTGGGCTTCCCTGGAGAGGCGGCCTTGGGCCACTCTGTTACAATACAATGGGAGCCAACCTCCCTCTTGGGGAAAACAACCTGGGACTCCGGAGCCAGTTTGTAAGGACACCAGTAAACATACCCTTCACACACAGCCATTCGATCCCTAAAAAATATTTACCTAAGTGATATCACACCGTTACAATTTGTTTGGCACTAGGGTTGCCAGATAAAAGACTGCACTCCCAGTTAAAACAGAGTTTCAGGTGAACAACAAATATCTTAATTATTTCAGTCGAGCAATGGATAATTTTTAGTATAAATACGATCCTTGCCATATTTGAGACATATTTGTACCATGAAAATTATTCACTGTATATCAGAAGTTCGAGTTTTATGGGAGACTTGTATTTTTATTTAAGGCTGCTAACTCTGTATGGTACCAAAATTCATACCGTTGCACACAACCAGCCCACTTTTCACTTTTCAAGGTGTACAGACTTCATCTAACTAGTGGACAGTCAAAGTAACTAAAGAAAATAGTCTCAATAAAAGCAGCAAACTCTAAGGTGATTATCATACCAATACGACAACTCCAGGACAACATACAGCGTGGATTTATTTTCTGTTTGTTGATTTCTTTGCTTCAGTGAGAAAGTTTAAGTCACGGTGGCCCTTTTTTCCCCTTTCATTTAGGAATTGCTACACCCAACTCAAGCTATGAGCTTTCTCCAAGGGACAAGTACTTAAGACATCAGAGGTCTGTGAGACATTCACTCTTCTCTCCCAAGCCGGCTCTATTCTGCCTGAGAGTTCATCCTCTAATTCCTCCAGATCCCTTCCGGATCTGGAGGTGGATGAGTAAAAGGAAAAGAGAACTGGGTTGTGTGAGCCAAAAGACACTACAGGGATGCCCCTGGGGACCCTCAAGAGAAAACGAGCCCAACCTTCCGCATTAGTTAGCTTGACTTGTTTGCTGTTCACGGCAAAGGAACTGAATTACAGCGCCTCTAACAGTTAAGTAGGAATGTTTTCTTTGGCTTATTGCTCTGTGCTCAAATTTCCCCTGTAGTAACTGACACCATCCCCAGCACCCTAAATAGCAAAAAAAGTGAGCCCCGTTGTCTCTCCTGGTGCACTCACAGGCTACAGGACGAGGCTTGTCTAGGGGGTTCTTCAGGTAAGCACCATGTCATTTGCCTTTCATTCTCTGTGTGTTGCCTTTAAAAAAGAGCCTAATTTCAAAACTTATTTTCAAGTCAGAAAACAGGATTCTGTAAGTCCTTTTTCTAAAGCAGAGACATCCTCTCCTCTCTTCTTGATGCCATCAGCAGCTTTAGAAGCAATCCCCTCGTGTCTGTCACAGTGACTCAGAAAACTAGGCCAGTGATGAGTCTGTCATTTAGTGCCTCTGTGGCATATGCACCCTACCATCTTTCATTTCTATGCTTCAAAACACTAAGTGGGCCACACTGAGACATCTTTTTATCACAGAGTACTCCATGTAATGGCTTTGGAACATCGAGACCGAATGGGAGCGGTGGGGAGGAATGACTTTTGCATAATTATTGTTTATTTCTGTGGCAAGTCACGAGTTGGAAAAACATGTATTTGAGGGACATTTAAGGTTTGGCATTTCAGTCCTTGACTTTGGTCCTTGGACCTGCCGTTTGTGTGGTGACATTTGAAACTTGACCACACTAGCCTGCCTGGCTGCCAGACAGCAGCCACTTTGGCAAGAAGGAACTCCGGAGGGAAGAGAAGAGGCTGTCTTCAAAGAGGACTCGATAAATGTCTGTCCAGGCCCCTGTATCAGCCCAAACAGGCAGCTGTGTTCAAAAGGTTTCTCCTATCTCGTAGAGCCAGAAAAGGTGAGCTGCTCCAGAGGAGGTCAGAGCAAAGTGTACTAGAAGGTGCGTGTGGGTGGGAGGGACACTTCTTAAAGGAGTGTGAAAGAGCTCAATTGTAGGATGAGAGTGGTGCTTTCTTTCCAACACCCTTACATCCCTTCTCGGTGCATCTGAGCACAAAGAACATGGAGCCTGCCCAGACCACAGCTGTTCAGAAGACCTTGTTTCCTCATTTGCCATCTCCCTTCTTCTCTTTAAATGGAAGGATGCAAAGAGGTTAACTGAAGCTCTTTCCTTGAGTTTTTTCCTTGTCTCTTAGCCCTGTAACTCTGCAATCATTCCCATTCGCCTGTTTCCCTTTCTTGACCCACCTTCTCACCCCCCCAGCAAAGACTTAAAGACAGGCAAGAGAGAGTCAAAGACTCGAGGAACTGCACCACAGGTTTTCCCTCCCTATGAAGCTGGAAGGAGTGGAAACAATCCTACAAAAGAAGACAGAGGGCTTTCCTCTGTTATGGTTTCCATCTAAAATGTCCCCCAGCAGCCTCCTATGTCCAGAGGTGGGCTTTGGGAAGGTGACCGAGTCACGGGGCACCATACTCAAAGCAGAATGCGCTGTTAGGAGGTGCGGCCGGGTGGAAAGAGGTGGGTCGCTGGGGGCGAGAAAGGGTCCATCTTCCTCCCCAGCTCCTCCCTTTGGTCTCTGCTTCCTAAGAGCCGTGAGCTGAGCAGCTTTCCTCTGCCAGACCCTCTGCCACGCTGTCCCTGCCCTGGAGCCTGTCAGCTGTGGACTGAATCCTCTCAAATCACTGAGCCAAAATAAACATCTCCTTTCCTGAGCTGTGGGTGTCAGGTGTTGTATCCGGTGATGGAAAGTGACTAAGATGCCTGTCCTGTAGCAATACAATAAGAAGAAGAGGAAGGATTCAGATGCCTCTATCTGCAGGTTCCAGATTTTTGATTGAATCAATAGCAGATCAAAATGTTTGGGGAAAAAATTCCAGCAAGTTTCAAACAGCAACACTTGACTCCACCTTGTGCTAAACGTTATGCTGAATCCCCACAAATGAAGCGGTGTGCAGAAACACCTGTGGCAGCTGCCCACCACCGTGCAGATCTGCAGTCTTTCCAGCACTTGTTGCTACAGCACTGTGTGCCACACGTCTCATTTGTGTACTGTATCATCAGGCCTGCGATGCTCGCATCTGTACTGAACATGTAGAGACAACAGTCTTGTCGTTATTCCTTGAACAATGCAATATAACAGCTATCTACAGAGCACATGCACCATAGTAAGTATTACGAGTAATCCAGAGATGATTTAAAACATACCAGAAGATGCGTGCAGCTAATACACAACTGCTGTGCCATTTTATACAAAGGACTTGAGCATCCATGAATTTGGTATCCATGAGGGGTCCCGGAACAAACCCCCAGGGGATTCCAGGGGTGACTAGAATGGCAAATACTAATACAAAACCACTTCACACGTTCACCTGTTTAACCACTTAACACTTTACCCCCAGTGCCACTAGGACAGCACGTTTGCTTAAGTGCTGATTATCCCAAGTGTCACTCGGGCAGGTGTCATTTCAACTAATCGATTCTTTGTTTTGTTTTTTTTTAACTAATCAATTCTTGTATTGAACAAACTTGAAAAAAATTGTCATTTTTATATTTCTTGTTATCTTATAAAAAGTTAACAAAAAATATGCTATTTTTGGTCATCCTGGGTTTAAAGATTTGGACTGGTAAGTGGTTAATCCTCACACACCCTATAGATACTGATACCAACCCTTTTAGCAGACAAAGAGACAGGCCCAGAGAAAGCAGCTTGCACAGTATCACCCAGTGTGTATGTTGCCAACGCGGTTCAGAAAGAACCACTCCGAGCTGGCAGCCTCACCCGCCTCCTCCGGGCTGTCTCCTATGTGTGACAAGTGTTTGTCTCTGCTCGCATTCTCCTCTCTCTCCTGGTCGACATCTTGTGTTTCTTCTCTCTCGGGGCTGAAATATGGAGAGACAGATTTACCATGTTGCAGATTTCACTGACTGTTCCCAGGGTCCAGATACGAGCTCTGTAACGACAGTAGCCTGTTCCAGTTTTGGTCTCTACCTACACATCACAGTCGTTCCCCAGCATACCTGCACCAGGTACTCGGGGCTCCCACAAAGAAGCAGAAAGAGTAAGACTGACGCTGGCTGACAGGCGAGTTGGGGTGATTTGGCTACAGGAACTGGACTGAGGCAGTCCTGAAGGCTGAGCAGGAGTCTTGCTAAAGCCTGAAAGCAGAATTAACCAGAAACATCACAGTTTCTTGAAAGCAGGAAAAGCTGGAATCCCACAGGGATGGTGTAAAGCCTTTGAAAGTTCTAGGTGACGCAGACCTTAACTTTGATGGTTTGAGTGACCAGCAGTAGCTGAGGAGGGAGCAAGTAGGACACCTGGCCCTAGAGGCAGAAGAGCTGAAGGAAGATTGGGGGGTGTGGAGATACCACTCAACCACGGCCTCGTGCCATGGGGTGAACCAGAGGAAAAGGAGTGCCGCACACAAGCCACAGTGCGGGTGCTGCTTCGCGGCCGCCCTCTGAATCTCCACAGGGGCATCTCCAGCAGCATCCCCTAGCCAGCTGTACACAGGAAAAGGAGTTCTGGAGACTGGCTCAGCCTGGCCAAACCGACATTTTACACAGCCAACCACACGGCCCAAATGAACCAGCTTCACGCCACAGCCATTGTGCAATGATCAAACCATCTAACCAGCTCCACCAGTCAGTCATGTGGGCGGCAGAAAAGCAAAACTGTTGACCCGAATCTGGAGCCACAGAAATATAAGGTCAAATCCTAGCCCCGTGAGTTCTCGGCCTTGTGACATCTATAGATTTCAATCTCCTTATTTGTAAATAGGGGTAACAATGATGCTGTCTTCACTGACTCCTGTAAGGTTTAGGAGAGACAACTGCCTATAAAGCAGCAGGTTCTATGCTCAGTGCCTGGCGAACATCTACTGATATTTACACATAATATAAATAACATGTAATATAGAACTATAAATATGTAATAATAAAACTAATAGCACTTATTAATGCTTGATAAGTTTGCAGTAAATACACAGTGACGAGATAAAGTGACAGGACATCTCCCGATCCAAAAAGAATACTTGAGGAGTAACAAAAACCTACGAGGCCTTCTTAATTTAGGACCTTCCACACTCAGAGCTTTCCTGTAAGACACACTAATATTGAAATGTAAAACGTTACTAAAATGCAATGAGAGAATCCCTTGAGTATTTGAGTGGCTTTCATTGACGATCTTTCCTCTAAATATGCTCATTTTAAGGCGAAATCAGTAACAGGAAGACAAGGGGAAAGAAACACACACTGGATCCAAGCAATATATTAAGTTCATGATTTTGAACTATGCGATCTCCGTGTGTTAGAGAATCAAAACGCGTACGATCCGTAGAAGCCATTTAATCCAACCTTCCACTGATGGTATCAATCTTCTCTAGACCGTTCGTGATTACTCAGGGACTTAGAAATGTCAAGTGGTAAGAAACTCACTCCACCCGGAGGCAGACTCCAGCCCATACGGAGACAGCTCCAATTTTAAAAATATTATTTCTTACACACTTCCTTTTCTAACTCAGAGCTATTGGTCATTTCCCTGACCCCATTTAGCCACACTGAAACGTGTAGCACTTTGGTGACTGAGAACCTGGTTGATTCTGTGGACCTGCTCCCCGCGAAGTGCGACTGTTCCCACAACACCAACTGCGTACGAACTCAGAGGTGACTCGGGCTCCCTTTTACACCCGGTAACCAACCCTCACCCCAGTCAGCTCTCTGTCAGCCAAAGGCACCTCCCAGTTCCTCCTGAGTGTTCTTTTGTACAGAGATTCACCGACTGCTTTTTGGCACAACTTCAAAAGTCCTTGCTATCCTGAACAGTTTCCATCAATCAGCTCCACCCAACGTTCCTCTTTGTAGGCTATATTCAGAAACAAACACAAGGCTAAAATAGTGACGTCGGAAGTTCAGAATATGGTAAAATCATCTCCGTTTATTCCATTTGTGTTATGCTTTAACACAGTCTGAGATTCCATGAACTTTCTCGTAAACCACATCATGATGCTAGTTGATTTATACTAAGTGGACCTTGGATTTCTGTTTTGAAAATAAGGCGACTGGATTACTAGACCTTATCACACACCTCTAAACTCAAAGAGTCTGCCAAGAAGGACCCCCTGGGTACTATAATCTCACCAACATACTCCAGGTTCTTGTTGCCGGTTAAGAGAGACACACAAGAAGATAACTGCATAGACATATGGGGTAAATTGGGATTTTTTTATGGTTTTCGGCCCTAGTAATAAGTATACAATGGAAAGATTTGTGTCATTTACTAAGATGCCAAAATGAGAGGATAAAAGCTTTTCCTATGTTACCTTTAAGATCATTTTCAGGTTAATAAAGACCTTTCACAAACATTAACTCAAACTACTGTATCTTGCTTAAAAGACTAGCACTAGTGAAGCTTTATTACACTGTCTTAATTAATGTGCAGCAAAGAACACTGTATTGGCTTATCAGTCTCTCAGAAACAAGGGCTCCCCATCATTACTGAGCTCGTCACTTAGTATTTATGCATGTGTAGGAAGCTTATGAATTTGTAGGCTCCAGTTCTGCTAGCGTTCTACAGCTGAACTCCACTAATTCAAAGGACTTGAAAGCAGATGTGTCATAAAGTGGCGATTTATCTAGATTAGTCATTGCACATTGATAGCCATGATTCTTTTTTCAAAATGCACAGCACATTCCAGTCCTAAGAAGCCTCACATTATGAATTCCTTTCACTTGGACGAGTGTTTCATTTGCCTGCTAATACAAAATTCATTGAGGCAGCAGGCGGCAATTGGAGCAGTTGGGAGTTCTAGTTCAATGCCCCACAATCCCATTGCAGTAGGACTAATGGCAAAGAGGGCACCCCAGAATAACCCACTTACTTCTTTGGCATAAGAGAAGGCTCCTGCATATGTGAGACACATGTACAGGGTTCATAATAGTTTGGGATAAATTTGCAAATCTGATCACCAGAGACCAGGACTATTTCCACTGCGGTTCTCCCACTACTTAGCAAAAATGCTCCAGAGTGCTCAGCAGGGAAAGGAAATGTGATAATTGTGGGAAGATTGGACATTATATTAGAGTGAGTTCCATTGCACAAAAGAATAATGTCCGTGAAATACTAGTTTCGGGTCTCGTAACACTGAACTTCCATCACACTGCTTTGAGGGTACAAAATGAGGGGGCAACAGGCGAACAAGGTTGAAATCTGAGCAACCACCTCAGGATTCTGCATCAAGTAAGGGGAAGAGGAAGAAAGGCAAGTAAAGGCTCAAGGTCACCTCATGAACTGCAGGATTGTAGCTTCTAGCTTCTGGACTTGAAGTGTAGCATTTTAGCTCACCAAGACCTGAATGAGGCCTACATTTCTCTCAAAGGCTTTGCCATCCAAATTCACCAGAGATCGTTGGAATGAAAAACACAATCAAGTATCTTTCAGAGAAAAATAGAGAAACCATTTTGGGCAACTAAAATGAGATGAGGTGATCTCTTGACTTACCTAAATACAGTTTATCTAACAAAAGTTTCCCTCAAGGCACAGCCTCCCTCTTTCGAACATAAATTTGAAAAAGCAAAGAAAGGAAAAGCCCACTAATCAATGCTTACATCCAGATTCCCGTCAACTAATACCTAATGTTATACATTAGTAAGTGGTAGAAGTGGAGTTCCAAAGAGCCCTGTCAGACTCTAAAACATTTGTGTTTCATTCATCTCTACCCTACCTCATCAGGTAATGTTTAAAACACTTTTATGGACAAATATTTTTATACCAATGCATTAGTCAGGTTAGGCTTGGCTAGGCTGCAATAACAAATAGTACCTTTGATCCTACCAGCTTGATAAGTTACACAGTCCAGTGGGGATCATACAGTTCTTCTAGTAAGCTCTTCTCCAAGTAGTAACCAAGGGACCCGTACAGCTTCCATCTGTAACTGCGCCTTGTGAAATCACTGACACCCATGATCTCTGCAGTACAAAATGCAGGTGTTGTATTAATGTTTGGGTCACATGCCCACTGTTCTGATGGCTACAGGGTAGGAAAAGGAAGAATACCCATCTTCGAATTTTTCTCATAGGAGGTAGAGTTCTGCTTCTCAACATGATGGCAGATTTTCTCCCTGATACAAAGGGGGATTGGAAGGTAGACATCCAACAACATTAATAATTGTCCTTTGTATCTACCATGGATAGCCCGGTGTGCTAGAAGGTATACAGGAGACAAAAAAAGAATACACATCTACATGTTTTAAAGAAAATGATATTACAATCTTCCAAGAGACTGAGAATAGGCTACAATGTAAAGGATAATACAGACAGGAAGCATGACAAGTGTTGTGTGTGGAATTAGCTAATCTCAAAACTGTAACTGGTATATTCCCAATTCCACTTGAGTGATGAGAACTAAATCTCACTTATTTAGAAGTGAATAAACAAATGAATAAATAGAGAAAATTATTCTCTTACTATAAAATTCAAAGACAACATTTTTTTCCTCTTGAATATCTTTTACGAAACATGCTTGTAACATCACTGAAATTAAGTTTTCTGACCTAAAAAAATTATCGTAATGCATTATAAATTTCCTAGACACTCAGATATGTAGTATTTTTCCCGTTTTATTAACCCTTAGTCATTTTTACTACATTCAATAAATAGTAGTTTAACCAAAACTGAATCAAGAAAAGATAAATACTCTAAATAACCCAATATCAGCCATTGAAATTGAAGAGGTAATTAAAAACCTACCAACAAAGAAAAGCCCAGGTCCTGATGGTTTCACAGCTGAATTCTACAAGAAATTCAGAGAGGATCTAATACCACTATTCCTCAAACTCTTTAATGAAATTGAAAAGGAAGCAGCACTTCCAAAATCATTCCTGGAATCAAGTATTACCCTGATACTAAAACCAGAAAAAGATCCCACCAAAAAAGAGAACTATAGACCGATTTCCCTCATGAACATAGATGCAAAAATTTTTAATAAGATACTAGCAAGCAGAATGCAATGGATTATCAAGAAGATTATACATTATAACCAAGTAGGATTCATCCCAGGGATCCAGGGATGGTTCAACATACGCAAATCAATACATGCAATACATCATATCAACAGAATCAAAGACAAAAATCACATGATCATCTCAATAGATGCAGAAAAAGCATTTGACAAAATCCAACACCCATTCATGATAAAAACCCTACAGAAATTAGGAATTACAGAAATTAGGTCTATGTCTAAATCTGATAAAAGCCATCTATGACAAACCAACAGCCAACATCACACTAAACGGTCAGAAACTTGAAGCTTTCACACTAAAATCTGGAACAAGACAAGGCTGTCCACTATCACCACTATTATTCAATATAGTTCTAGAAACATTAGCCAAAGCAATCATGCAAGAGAAAGAAATAAAAGGGATAAAGATAGGAAAGGAAGAATTTAAACTATCATTATTTGCAGATGACATGATACTCTACACAGAAGACCTCAAGAATTCCACCAAAAACTTCTAGATTTAATAACTAAATTCAGTTGTATAGCTGGGTACAAAGTCAACACCCAAAAGTCAATAGCATTCCTATATACCAATAACAAACTCACTGAGAAAGAAGTAACAGAAGATACTCCCTTCACAATTGCATCCAAAAAAAATGAAATACTTAGGAATCTATCTAACAAAACAAGTAAAAGACCTTTTCATTTAAAACTACAGTACTCTAGAAAAGGAAATTGAAAGGGATTTCAGACAATGAAAAGATATCCCATGTTCGTGGGCAGGAAGAACCAACATAGTGAAAATGGCCATACTTCCTAAATTACTATACAGATTTAATGCAACTCCAATCAAAATACCAATAACATACTCCACAGAATTAGAAAAGGCAATCATGAAATTTATCTGGAAGCAGAAGAGACCAAGAATAGCAAAAACAATTCTGGGCAACAGGAATAAGGCAGGGGGCATCACAGTCCCCGACTTGAAATTATATTATAAATCTTCTGTGATAAAAACAGTATGGTATTGGCATGAAGACAGACCGGAGGACCAATGGAACAGGCTAGACGATGTAGAAATAACTCTAAATACTCAAATACCTCATCTTTGACAAAGGAGCCAAACACCCTCAAGGGCAGAAAGATAGCCTCTTTAATAAATGGTGCTGGAAAAATTGGCTTGCCACATGCCGAAAACTAAAACTAGCTACATGTCTCTCACCATGTACTAAGCTAAAATCAAAGTGGGTCAAAGATCTAAACATTAAAACAGAAACATTAAATCTCCTGGAGAATAAAATAGGAAGAACTCTTAAAGACATAGGGGTTGGAAAAAAATTTATGAACAGAACTCAGACTGCACAGGAAACAATACAAAGAATCAATGCTTGGGACCACTTCCTATTAAGGGGCTTTTGCACAACAAAAGAAATTACTAATAGAGTCGGGCAAAAAAATCACAGACTGGGAAAAAATTTTTGCCAGCTGTCCCTCAGACAAAGGTCTAACATCCAGAATATATAAAGAACTCAAAAAACTCAACCCCCCCAAATTTAAAGACCCAATCCAAAAATGAGCATCTGAAATGAATAAACATTTCTCAGATGAAGAAATAAAAATAGCAAATAAATATAAGAAGAAATGTTCAACATCATTGGTCATTTGAGAGATGCAAATCAAAACAACACTAAGATATCGTCTCACTCCAGAAAGAATAGCTATTATCAGAAAATCAAACAATAACAAGTGCTGGGGGACTGTGGGGAAAAAGGAACCCTCCTCCATTGTTGGTGGGAATGTAGACTGGTCCAACCACTGTGGAAATCAGTATGGAGATTCCTTAGAAAACTACAACTAGAGGTTCCATTTGACCCGGCTATTCCTCTGCTGGGTATCTTCCCAGAAGAATTAAAATCATCATACCACAGTGATCTATGCACAACCATGTTCATAGCAGCACAGTTTGTAATAGCTAAGTCTTGGAAGCAACCAAAATGCCCAACAACTAATGAATGGCTAAAGAAGATGTGGTTTTTCTACACAGTGGAGTACTACAGTGCCATAAAGAAGGATAAACTAGAGTCATTTGTATGTAAATGGATGTTCCTTGAGAAGATACTATTAAGTGAAATAAATCAGACACTTATCAGTACACATCAAATTGTTTCTCTGATATGAGAAACCATAAGTGTAAATAAGGACAAAGGGGTAGAATAGATATTATATATATATTTTAAAAGTTAGTATTCAAAACAGAGGAGAACTAGATAGGGAAAAGGGGGATAAAGAAGGAAGGTTAAAAGAAAAGTAAGATGAAAAGGAAAAAAGTGGAAAGGTGTAAATAAACTTGTTGCAAATAGAGAGGGATGGTGAATGGAAGGGAGGGGAGAGGAAGGGGGGAAGAGGGGGGAAAACCAAGATATATCATGTACAGGTACAAAATAACCATGTTGATTATGATCATTATGTATACAATGTACCAATATATGTTCTTGGTAAAAAATAAATAAATAAATAAATAAATAAATAAATAAATAATAAATAAATAAATAAAAATAATAAATGGTAGTTTACTTGCCATATGTTGGTCTCCGGGCTCGTTGCCATCATTCTCGGGCCAATGACACCTGCGACACAGCATTCGAGATGGTGAGGCAAGGATGACCAGGAGTGTGAGAGAAGCCCAGTTACACAGTGAGACCCTGTCTCAAAAAAACAAAAACCAAAAAAATGAACTCACAGTATTCTTACTAAGTGGTTGGTGAGGTAATTTGATGAACTATTTCAATATTTTAAGGAATGATAATTTATTGGTCTGTTATTCCTCCAAAGTAAAGCACTATTTATAAACAGTGGTCCACACTGTCTCAAATCAAAGATTTTAGACATTAGTAGGTTAGGCCCAGAGAACAATTATATACAGGTGACGGATTCTCCAGCTCAGCACTATCAACAATTTAAAGCTAGACAATTATTTGTCTGTCCTTCACAATTTCGGATTCATTTCTTGCCTCTATCCACGGTAATAGCCTCCTCTCTTCTCCAGTTATGACTGTCAAAGCTGTCTCCAGACACTGTCAAAAGTCCTCAAGTAGGCAGGGTAAAATCGCCCCATCTTACCGTGCCTACTACTGAGACTCACCAAGTGTGAAAGGTACACTAATTGTATCAGTAAAATCATGAAGCTAGCATGAAAACAAAGGCAACAAATTGAAAAACCTCAGGTTTTTGATGTAGTTGAGACATGAATTTAACTGATCTGAGAGGTACTCCAGCTCCAGACTTCTTATAAAGTAAACTAGTAGCCAGGCTTATGGTGCCTGCCTGTAATCCCAGCACTCCAGAGGCTGAGGCAGGAGGATTGCTGCAAGTTTGAAGCCAGCCTGGACTACACAGTGAGTTCAAGACCAGCCTGAACTGCCTACTAAGAACCTGTCTCAAAAACTCAAAACTAAAAAACAAAATAAAGTGAATGAAATTTTTAAAAATTTTAAAAATAAAGTGTACTAGTAGTTGGCTCCTTCTTTAATGGAGTTGGTGAGGTTTTCATATTAACTAGAAATATGTATCTTATCTATATACCTCACATATCAGTACAGTGGTCATAGGGCCTAATTGACCCAGACTATATAATTTAAAAGAACAGATAATACTGAAACTAGGCAATTCAGTACTTCTCCTTCCTCAGTGAATTATAGGAAAATACTTTGCAGCTGGGCATATTGGTGCACTCTGAGAGGCTGAAGTAGAAAGATCGCGAGTTCAAGCCTAGGGTGGGAGACTTAGCAAGACCCTGTCTCAAAAGAAAGAAGAGAAAAGGACTCAGAATATAGTTCAGTGCAAAGACCATGGGTTCAATCTCTGGTACAAAAAAAAATTAAATAACTTCTTCTTTTCCTCATTCATTAAGTAAATATATATTGTGCCCCTCCCAAAAAAAAAAAACTATGCTAAAAATGGCAAACATATATACTACAGCTTAGCATTCACAGGGTAAGAAATCTAAACAGCAGATCAGAACTACATTAAAATTACTTCCATATAAAAGGTTGTATTCATTTACTAATTTAACAGGCATTTACTGAGTAATTCCTCTATGAAAGATACCAGGGGTATTAGGGAAGATAGACAGATTAGATCCAAATTCATCTTGCCCTCAACTTGACCTCAGGGGAGCAGTAAGGAGGCACATGAAGAAATTACTAAAATGCATAGGTTTGGGTTGTAAGAATCATAAGTGTGATGTAGCTAGAATATTACAAGAGTTTGGATGAGGGCATTGTTGCTTGCAATATGCAGCAATCAAGAAAAGTTCCATTACGAAGGAGAAACATTTTAACTCAGCCCTGAAGAACGGCTGCCATTCATTTGTTTAGACTGAGTGATGACATCTATTAAGAGACAAGAAGCCACAGAGGGGTAGACTGAGCAAAAGTGCTAAGACCCTCCAGAAATTCAAGTGGACTGGAATTCTGGTCATGTGGAGGGTAGTAAAGGCCACAGAGATGACACAGACTGTGGCCAGATCATGAACACTCATAGTGAGAAACAAAAAGCTAAAAGCAAGAAAAGCACAAAAAGGCAAAGGAAAATCAAAGAGGATAAAGATCCTAAATGCTACCAATTAAGGAATGCATTCACTTCCTTATGGCCAAAAGAATGATGAAACCAAAAGGGAGGAGCACCCAAACACTTTGATTTAAATAGTTTAAAATGTTACTCTGGTTGCCTTCAATTACCTTCTCTGTGAGGTTTTTCAAGATGAGAATGTCATAAATATCCTGTGATCCCTTTGACTCTTTCCAGCATCACAAAGTCGATACATCTACAAGCTACAAACAAGAATAGGTGAGAAATCCTGTAGGTAATACGTCTTTAAACTTTATTCCTCACCACCTCAGGAAAACTTATATAAAGCCTATTTTCTTTGAGGTTTGTGCAAGTTGTCGACCCACAAGTAAACATAAGTAGTGTTAGCTTTTTAAATAAAGATGATTTGGTTTCTAGTCATCTTCCCAAGTTGACTCAGTAATTCAACATAGATTCTGTTCTCAAATTATAGCATAAATCATTTACTATATAGTAGGTGGTTTAATGATTTCACAGAAAATGTAAAATCAATTTCAATGCAAATGTAACTTCAATAGAAATCACCGCTTCCCCCACTTATCAACCGTATGACTTTGGAGATATTATCTAACCTTTCCAAGTCTGTCTCTTCATACAAAAAGTGAAATAACCACATTTGCCTTTGAATATTGGTGAGTTTTGAATAAAATGATAGACCTAAATCACCCACACAAATTCTGTTACATAGTAAGTGCTCTGCCATGGGGACCCAAAGGAAGAAAGGGAATCACTTAATTAAGGTGACAGAAATAGAAAGCCACTCAAAGTAGAATAAAGGAAGGGGCATTTATGAATGGATATGTGAATATCTCATAAAAACTAAGAGAAGAAATTACTGCAACTCATCACCTGGGACCAAAACTCGTGACTGGAAAGTCAGCAGCAGAATCTTTTCTTTCAGACTCTGTTATCTCGTGTCCAGAGGGGTCCTTCTCACTCTGCAGGCTGCCCACTGCTGCTTCTGGAACCCCAGCCCTGCCTTGAATCCCCTTATACTCAAATACCAAACAAAGCTTCGAATTAGCTGTGCTGTCCAGCATGGCGGGTCCAGCCCGCGTCTGCTGCCCGTCGAGGGTCTCTCTGACTGGGTCTGCCCTTGTGGCCTGAGGCCCACTCACTTCTGAGAAAGGGCTTCTCTAGAAAGAAGGAAGCCACTGCCTCGCCTAGTCCAACCAAGGAGATGAAAATCCATGATGGCCTCATTTTATGTCCAGCGCATTAAACAAAGGAAAGAGTAGGGTGTGGCATAGCCCTAAAAGGATCCTATTTCGGAGTTCAGAGCAGCTAAAGAGCTTTCACAATAGGCTCTACCAACCGCTGGGTTTCTGCTGAGGCTGGTCAAGAACAACCCCAGCTCCTTTCCTCACTATTACATATTCAGGTCTCTCTCTTCCATCGCCACCACGTGTGTGTCTCCCTCCGCAGTGGGCTGAACGATCAGATTTCAGAAGGCTGGTTCCTGAGTGCGGAGCTGCCCTGTGTCATAACTGCTCTCTGCCATGCTGCACACGGGCTCATCTACATGCTGTATTGCTTCATTTACAGCAAGCGGCCTCACGCTGAGTTTAGAAAGAGGCAGGCTCTGCAGGCAAAGCCTGCTTCCTGAGGCATGTCATTTCTTCAGACGATTTGCAGCCCGATAATGACCATGTCATGATTGCGCAGTGATAGTTCCAAATGCCCCAACACACTTGATGGATCTTAGCATAAATTGGCCATTCATCAACATGTAGGACCTTTAGGATTTCCATATTCCAGCTGTTATGCCTTAACGCTGATTAATTGTTCGAGGCCCAGTGTAACTTCCACATCCTGTGTTACTAGGAGGTTATAGCTACCCACGTGGCTTCATTGGATTTGCCTGGGAGGAAAGCGGAGCTTAACACTCTTCAATAACAGGCAGTGACCTCCTGGTTTCTCAGGGAGCTCACAGGTTTCTTAAAGGAAATCATGTAAGTACTTCTGCATGTCACCTATAGTTCCTCTGGAAAGAAGAAAGTCCCTCTACCAGTATTTAACAGTATACCAAGTGTAAACTATCAAAATTATAGTCAATATCTCGTGTTCTCGACTTAATGACTCTAAATTGATTACTTAGGTTGTTTTTCATAATTTCTAATTTGCTTTCTACTGATATCCTTCATTGTCATTAATGGAATATATTCGTTAAGTCAACAAACATTTGGGTTTGAGGATGAGCTAGGCATCATGGGGGGGGGACTAGAGATGAGCAGAAAAAATATTAGTGGAATAGGTCATAGTTATTTTATTCTTTTTGGTACATTTAAATTTTTCTCCAAAATCTGAATTCCTATGTTTCTACACAGACGATTTGGCATTTTAATGCATAATTTTCAAATTCTGAACTTTGCTTGAATCCATACCCATATTCTCTTTACTAACATGTAAGTTTACATTGAGGTTATCTGAGCATCAGAAATTTGATTTAAAAAAAAAAATTAAGCCCAAATAGTGGCCATGATGAGAAAATCAATTTTGGTTTTGTATAAGAAGTTATTCAAGAATTAGGACTGTGTGATAATTGAAGGGACTCTCCTAGGAAGTATTAAGGTGCATCACTGGCCATGTACCACCAGAGTCACGAAGAACATTTTCCAAGACACTGGAGTGAATCCTGACATTCATGATGAGGAGGTCAGCCACAATGACCCTTTCTAACCATAAGAGTCCTTTCCTCAAAAGCTATATCTGTTAATATTTTCCGTTCTGCCAATAAAAAAAGAAAAATACTTACAGCTACTTCAAATACCTCAAGCATAAGCAAATGCTAAAAGCTCATTCTTTCCACAAACATCTTTTCCATCATGGGTTCTGGCCTCCTGCCTTTCCTCTTTACTGTTTTTTGATATGATAGGCTTTATCATCAGTGAATCCTAAATTTCATACTTAAATCATTATTGGTAGCCATTTTGTGCATATCACTATCTGCTTGGGAAATTCCTTTTCACCTCCCATACGTTTCATGTCCAGTTTCGTAGAAAGTGTTTATGGTTCAGAACTACTAAAATGCCCCCTAAAGTCTCATGTGTTCAGAGGTGGAACTTTTATAAAATGACTGGATGGTGGAGCACTACACTCACCAGTGGACTGATCCACTGAATGTGCTGCTGAATGTGCTACTGGGGGTGGGGCCTAGTTGGAAGAGGAGTCACTGAGGGTATGGCCTGGAAAGATGTATTCTTACCCCCAGCTCCTCCTCCTCTCTCTCTGCTTTCTGGTTGTCGTGGGGTTAGCAGCTTTCCTCTGCCAGCCCCTTCTAGCACGCCATTTCTGCCTCAGAGCCAGCCAACCATGGACTGAACCCTCTCAACTCACAAGCCAAATAAACTTCTCTTCCTTTAATTTGCAAGTATGATAGTGAGTATTGTATCTCAGTGACAGGAAAGCTAACCAATACAGGAAGTTATCTATAACTATAGCTAAAAGGGATCTATATTCATTTCCTACTGTTGCTATAATAAATTACTCAAACTTTACTAGCTGGAAAACCACACAAACTTTTTATTTTATAGTTCTGAAGATCAGAAGTCCAAAACGGGCCTCCCTGGGTTATAATCGAACATCAGCAGGGTTGCATTACTTCGGGGGAAAGCCATTCCCTTGACTCTCCCAGTTTCCAAAGGGTGCTCACATATCTTGCCTCTTGGTCTCTTTCCATCTACAAAGCTACCACTGGCAGTTTAAGTCCATCTCACATTGCATCACTCCAGCCTTGCTTCCATGGTCACATCTCTTTCTCTGACTCTGCCTACCTCTCCCAATTTTTAAGGATGCTTGTGATCATATTGGGTTTACCCCTATAATACAGCCCAATTTGCATATTTCAGAGTCCTTAACTAAATTACATCTGCCAAGTCCATTTTGCCATGGACCATGAACCAGTCAGTATTTATTAGAGAAATAGATATAATACGAGATATACAAATATGTAAGAATTTACAGATTGGCTTATGAGGGCTGCCCACAGAGTCAGATGTTGGAGAGTGCAGAGGTCTGTCTGTGCACTGAAGATCTGAAGGATCCAATCGAAGGTCTGGAGCTCACTGCAGTGTTCCATGCGAATCCATATCAGGAGGCTGACAGGTCTGCCATGGAAGGCCGCAGAGTCTACACCGGAAGCTGAGGGTCTGCATCAGAAGCTGAAGAGTCTGCACTAGAAGCCAGGTGATGATGTCCAAGGTGAAGGTGAAGATTGGAGCTCCTCTGAAGAAACCAAAGTAGATCCATCCTTCTTCATTTCCCCTTTATACCATGCAGGCAACAAGCCACCCTGGGGTGGGTCTTCCACATCCAGGGTGTGGAGCTGCTGGGCCAATTCAGATAAGCTTTTCTCACTCAAGTTGACACAATCAACCATTACAGACCATAACATAGTCACAAATTCAGGATGAAGATGTGGACTCTTGGGGAGGTCGTTATTCTTGTGACTACAGAAATTTAAGGCACATTAGTGAAGGCTTCTACTTGTAGGTGAAGAAGAAGGACAAGGATACAGAGGCATTATTAGCTCAACCAAAACACCCTGGATAGAATCAAAACTGAAATTCGTGTTGCCCACTTCCAGCCCAGTACTCTAGAATACCACCACACTGCCAGCCTTAGTGCAATTATAATGTAAAAAGATCCACAGCCAAAAAGAGTTATTATTTAAACAACTCTTTTCCTAGGACTGAAAGTTTTTCTGATTTATACAAATTATTCAAGGACCTAACAGTTTCCTAATTATTAAGTATTTTAAGAGAATTCCATGGTTTCCTAAAACGATTAATGTCTTCTTTTAAATATACTTGATTTTCATAGGAAATTCTCACTTCCCACCACCAAGAAGGTCATATTCATTTATTTAGGAAAAAAAAACTCCAAAGCAAATAAATTTTCATTTTTATCTCACTTATATATGTGATTAAGATTTGCACAGTTGTTATAATTCCTCCCTTTGACTGGGGAGATGGTTTGATGGCTTTTTATTAGGAGAAAGAGGAGTTTTAGAGCAGTTTTAGGTTCACAGCAAAATTTAACAAAGGTGCAGAAGGTTCCCATACCCCCTCCCCGCTCCAGCAGCCCCCACCAGAGTGCTATATTTGTTACAACAGATGAGCCTACGCTGACACACCACGATCACTCAGAGTTTACATCAGGGCTTACTCCACATCCTGTCGTTCATGAGTAGGATGAAGTGAAGCTTTTCTGACCGTAGGTGATACCCAGTGAATGTTTAGTGACTTGAAAATGAGCCAAGAAATGCTCCAGTGGCTGCCATTCCTGCCCCAGATCCTCATTCCACACAACAGAAAACAACAACAAGTAATCCCCTTCCAGTGCCCTTCCCATGCAAGAAAGGACCACCATTAAAAACATGCAGTTTTCATGTGCTATAAACACTCTCTTGCTCACTAATGAATTTCAGCATTCCAATTCTTATTCCATGCATCTCTAATATGCAAACTTTTCGCCAATTACCAGCCACCAAAGCAAACTTCCAAAAGCCTCTTCAACACGCTCCATCAGCGGCTGCATTTACCAGGGTGATGAATGGTCCCAGAACCTCTGACTAGCAGACCTCCCACAGAGCAGCAATTTGAGATTATTCCCACAACATCTTGCCTCCCCAGCCATTTGACAGCTAAACAATACTTAGCAGAACATGGTTTATAGTACAATTTAAAGTTAACAGGAGAATAGGAGCCAGAACCTGTTAAGAAAAGAAAAAAAAATTTATACAAATCAATCACAAGGCTAATTTTAGAAAGAGAATGGAGCTCGACAACAAGAACAATAGAAAGAAGATACAACCTCAGTTGAAATATGAGGAGAAATACAAAGTTGATGAAGCAGGGAAAGGCCGGAAACTCTTCAACACAAGTCTAAACTGCCCCTGCCTTTCCCAAGACCCAACACAAAGCTTCCTACATCTCCCATAGTGCCTTTCTTTCCTCTTGCACAGCTGGCCTCCCCACGGTCTGGGCAACCACAGAGCACTTGGACACTCTTAATAATAATGCTGGGTTCAGCCTTGTGTGCATCAGATATGGGGCTTCTCTCCAAAATGGAGCCTTCTGCCAAATGAGCCCCAGCACCTCACCCCATGCAGCCTGCTGATAATCTGCAGCTTGTCTGTAATTGTTGGGCGAACATGCACTTTCTTTCGCTGATGATTTTGGCACCCTCGCAGGGCTCTACCCAAAAAGGCACTAAACAATGGGATGTGATTGTTTTGAAATGTGCCCAACAGGAAGCCCTCCTCCACCACGCTCTTAGGCCCAGGCTTCAGGGATTGAACGGATTAATGGAGTTCAGCTGTAGTTTACAGTTTATCATCAACCAAGTGTTGCTCTGGCTGCCTGTCCTCCTTTCTCAGCTTGTAAAGAAAAATAAAGAATAGAAAAAAGAGAAAAGCAGCAGCTCCAAAATATTCATCGTATAACAGTCTGAACAAGAGAAAGGAAAAAAAGTGCCCTCGGTGACCATGAAATTGACAAGGCTCCCCAACATGGCTTCCGGCTTTCGGTTTGTCATGCAGAGGTGTCTCCCTTTCACTCTCCCAACGTTCTCTCTGTATATAATCATCGTTCAAAGTGGTGAAAGGCCTAATTGCCCTGAGCAGTGTGGTCAATCTTCCTAGAGATTTAGCTGCCTGCTTTCATCTGGCAGCCTGGGAGGGAACTCAGCATCTCCCTCCAGGCAATCTATATGGTCTAGCAGTTCACTGCAGAAAGTGGTGCCTTATCGATTTCTGCCACAGCTTCCATGGCTGACTCAAGGATCAGAGGCTCTGACAATGACTAACAAGTTTAAACCATTAGGCCCATTTGTAACTACTCAGCAAAAGGCTTGTCAGTCACCACATACCATATACTGCAGCTTTTAGCAGATTTCTAATCCCATTCATTTTGCCACAATGACCCCTGTAGTTAATGGGGGTTATCGGAAAACTATTTTTTCCCTTCAAAAGCTATGCCTTTTTCCCTGTCCTCCACTTCTTCTTTTAAGGAACATAAAAGCCATTTCGGTTGTGATGTTTCAAAACAGCAATGCAGGGAATGATCAGTGCCCTCCGAGGAGAAAACCTGCGTCCTGGCATGTGGTGGCATTGTATCCGAGCCTGAACACTACCACAGGTGGTAGGGAGCAGTCCATCACAAACAGACCCTCCCCGGCCTACTTTCATGCAGTCAGTCTTAATGCCTTCTTCTCTTCCTTCTCTGACTTGGAAGAGGTCATATCGCTGTAAGAAACTTCTCTTTCTGGATAAGTAATCAACCCATACTAGGTCTAGCTAGAGCCTTGTTATGCAAAGCATGGTCCCCAGTATCGGCACCCCCCACAAGAGCTTGCTGGAAATGCCCAATTTCAAGCCTTACTTCGGACCTATTGATTCAGAATCTGTATTTTAACCAAATTCTTATGTGATTTCCATGTGTAGGAATGTATGAGAATCACTGGTCTACAGAAGCGATACTTTTTTTCTCATTCTAACATTTTTATACTAAATAAAGCAAAATTCAACATTTCCACCCTGTGGGTTAAATGTTTTTAGGAAAAAATGAATTTTTCTGCATAATAGTTCCAGTGATTTTCTCCTTGCATACCTCAGAAAGGATTGTTCCTTGTCTCCATAGCCACAGTACCTAATCTAGCACCTGATTCCTGGTAAGTACAAAATGAGTAGCGGCTGAACAGATTGATGTGAAGGACTGAACAAATGACTGAGACTGAAGAAAAAATTGTGCTGTGTCTACCAGCAATACGAGCCAGAATAGATATGAAAACAAGACTGCTGAATAAGCCTCTTTGTTCATTTTTCATTGCCTTAACTAAATGCTCACACCACCAATTTGATCCAGGCCTGAGATCGCAGGCAAAACACCATAGTGAGTAGAGCTTTTCCTGCAGCATCTCTGTTTCTCCACTTCTAGTTCACCTTGCCTCCATTTCTCTTGCTTATTCTCTTTCCCTCATCCCCTCCCAGGTCTGATGTTTGTTTCCAACAATCATCAGCCTGCATCTCCAAAAATGCTACGCTCAGTCAGTTGAGACCAAGAATCTCAAAACCAACTCACACTAAAATGAAAGTGACTGCTAAGGACTAACATGTTAAGGATTATTTCTTGACATCCCAGAGATCATACTTCCTAGGCAGTCTATCTAAGGGCCTGATCAACTCTGTTGTTGCTAAATTGATACCAGAAAAGAGAAAAGTAACTTTCCTGGAAGACATTCATGGGAGAAAATGTTTAAGTAGCTGCTGCTTTGTCTAAGCCTGGCCCTTCCAATTCCCAGATAATATTTCAATAATGTGGGTGCCTTCTCTTACCAGTCGGTCACAGGTCTCTGTTTAGACACTGGTATTAAAAGAGAGGGAAAAATAAAACCTTGCCTCCACCTTACCAAATATTGAAAGTATAAATTTAAATCTAGGATAAACTTGGTTAGCAGGTTAAAGATAACAGCAGTCTCTATCACTGAGAATCTTCACCCCTTGGATTTTTTCTCATCTTAAAACAAGGATTTGGGGAATAAAATTATCTTCTTCCAGTGATTGCCTTTGCAGAGAAGTATTTCTGGAGCTTTCATCTGCAGATTGCCATGTTGTGACTACTTAATTACAGCTTGAAACACAGAAAGCTGATTACGTGTTTTCATTTTAAGGTAATCATTTGACATTTTGAATCGTTACATAAGTAGGTTATTTTGCATGCTGCTAGCCTGGGCCACCAGAAAATTATTTCATTTGGAGCAGATGGTGCTGCTGACTATACAAAACAGGTTGGGTGGCAGGCAGGGCCAGTGTAGACCTGTACTCACATCAGCACAGAAACTGAGGGAGCTACAATTTTACGGTGCCTGAATTGTCAGCCTCAATTTGTTAGACCTTAAAGAAATTATTCATCAATTTCCCACACACAAGTTAGAAAGATCAGGGTCTTTTCTTCCCCAACCCACCCACTACGAGTTTTAGTATGTAATTGGAGAGCGTGTAAAATAAATGGAAATACTATTTCGCTTGTAACAAAAGACCTGAATCATAACGGATTGTTGAGCGGCATCTTGTGGTCAATGGTGCACATGACACTTACAGAAAGCCAGTGTTGCTTGCCAGCATGCCACTCCGCGGTGTTAATGGCGCCTCGCATCTGGCTTTTGATGATGTTAATAAGGGGCTGTGTGAGATTATCAATGCAGCCTTATCATTATGCCACCTTAAAATATTTTTGCGAATGAGCACATTAACTTATAATTAATCGTGATGCATTAATGTAAATGTACCCATGTAGGCAAATTTAATCAGTGTTCTTTCTCTTTCATAATATTTTAATAACAGAGCACTAAAGGAGCCTTATAAGATATAAAGTTACATGAGCAGTGTTTATAATCTAAGCCATCTCAGCAGATTTTGAAAATCAGTGCTTCGCTATGAGATGAAATATTAAACTATTTAGTCATTCCCTAAATGAAACCCATTTTCTCTATAATATACAAATCCATAAGGAAAGGAATAAACTAGCATCAACCTCCTTCTGTGTCCCTTAGAATCATGCGGACTTTGATCAATACATGAAATCATAAGCTAATGGACCTTCATAAACAGAACTGAGAAGCAGCAGCTAGATACCCAAGAGGCTATTTTTGTAAGACAGCAAATCAGCTAGTTCACTGTCAATTCAACTTTCAAAAAATCAATTTAATATTTTAAATCATCCAGATTTTTCTAAATTTCCCATCCTATAAGTTGTTTGACCTCCATAGCACTATAAGCAAAAACAAAAGAAACTTATCAAAGGTGGCGTATGAATTATCAAGTCAAAAATCAGATCTCAAAAAAGTACTAGAGAAATTAAGCAATTCTAATAAATCTTATATCACCTCTCATCCAAAATATTAATATGTGGCTCATAAGTCTCAGAATCTGCTGGAGAAGCAGGTGTTGCTTTTCGCCGAGTTACTATAGGTCTTTGGACAAATTGTTTAGCCTTTTGGGTCTTAAATACTCTGAACATGGGAAGGGAATTCCATCACTAATAGAACATACTATTTTAAATTTTGTAAGCTCTGACATTAAAACGCTAACGAAAAAAACACCAGTTTAAATAAATTTAATATATGTACCAGGTAAGGCCTAAAACAGGAAAAAAAGAAACCATTCAAGTATTAAAAGCAGAAAGAATTTAACACAGGGCACTGATTACAGGAATTGGTGTATGGAAGACCTGAGAAGCTCAATAGCAAACGCCAGGCAGTGAAACGACCCAGAGCAGTGATGGTGAACCTGTGGCACGCGAGCTATGACTGGTTGTTTGTTACACTGAAAGCCCTAAAAGGTTTGCCATCACTGACCTAGAGACCAGTAACTGCCACAAGGTGACACCTTCTCTCCAATCAAGTGACAACTAGGGGAGGCCAGAGGGGAGACATTCCCCAGGCCACACAGAGAGAGAAATGAAGCCCAAGCTCCCTCTGGTCCCTCTCACTGGCCAAATGCAGCTGTAAAACATGTTAACAAATGCCTCTTAAAAAAATAAGAATACCCAATTTTTGGTATTTGTAAATTTCCTTGGGGTCAATTTCAAGCTACCACTTGTATCACCACTAATGCAAAATTAGGAAGAGATATACAGATATAGTGTTTTCTCCATATCATGACTAAACTCAAGAGCAGAAATATAGTAAACAATTAGAAAATTGTGAGTTAGAGGTATATTGTATCTTTGTGTTTAATGTAATTTGGCCAAATGTAAATTGGCTATTTTTTGTTTGTTTTTTTGAGACAGGGTCTCACCATGCAGTTCAGGCTGGCCTTGAATTTAAACTCACTACATAGCCGAGGCTGGTCTTGAACTCCCAGTGATCCTCCTGCCTCAATTTCCCAAGTGCTGGGATTACAGGAGTGTACCACCATGCCCAGCTAAATTTGCTATTAATGATGATGTTCATTGGTGTTAACCAGTTCACAGGATTTTTGAACATTTAATAGGCACTAAAATAAGCCAGGCCCAGCAAACACTGTCTAGCAAATAGGGAAGTTGGAAAAGCAACCTAGAAGTGACCCATCACTGTGACACAGAACAGAGCCGGCACAGGACTAGGAATGAAGCTGAGGACAAGACCACCCAGAGACAGCACATTGCAAACCAACACAAGCCAAACTCACAAAAGACCACTTGTGTCTGTCTCTCAAGGAGGAATTCAGTGTCGTTGGGACTGATTTCTTGCTAAACTCTAGTGAGAGGGAAGATGATTAAGTTCACAGAATATTTCCCAAGAAAGACCTGCCTATTGGTTGATATCAAAGTAATTTCCAATTTTTGTCTATTTTTTATTTACTGTTGTCTTTTGACAACAGTAAATGACATTTCCTGGAGCATCACAAATTAAGAAGTGGAAAGTTTATCAGTGATTTTTGCACTAATAAAATTTTGATTGACTTATCATTCTATTTGTTTACAAATTGATTCAACAAGATGAGCGTATTTATAGGCAGCCCAATGTCAGAAGGGACTCAGAATGCTTAGCGAAGCAGAGTGTAATGTGCATGTCTTTTTTTCTTTTCTTTTACAGATCTTGGGAAAGTCACTTAGCCTTCCTTATTCTCCATTTGTTCATTTATAAAATGAGTAACAACGGAGTTTAATTAGATAATTTCTAAGGTCGTTTCTGACAATTATGTTCTATGATTTTATTATGGTGTATGTGAATTCAGTTTAAATATTTTATTCCATTTCTCTTCCTTTTTATTCCTCTCATTTACCTACCCACAGTATCTGCCATAGGTCATTCTTTTTAATCAAAAGCACAAGCCAAGACATAGAAATAGAAAAAGCTGTGAAAGATGAGTGGGAGATCCCAATGACAATTAGGAATCTTTTCTAAATGGCCACATCTTAGAAAAGCCTGATGCAGCTTATTTTCTAGGAACTAATGATCAGCTGAGATGAGTTGCTGATAGGCCACAGAGGCAAGGACCATTAACATTTGATTGTCACTAATTCTGAGTCAATGTCCCATTTCAAAGTCATTAGTGGTATTAAAAACTGCAACAGTGCACACACAAAGGAAAAAAGAAAGCATTAGGGTATGCTTAAAATTAGCATATTACTATAGGAATATAAGGAAATTTTGGTGAAAACCCTAAATTCAATAAGTCCCTATTCAGACTTCTTTATGTAAATTCTATACAAAATACTACATCAGACATAAAAGTAGAATATTTCTTCTACTCTCAAGAAGTTTAGATTCCATACAATATTATGTTCATGTGATTTGTGCCTACTTGGCATTGATGGTCTTGTAAAAACTTCCAATTTCATTTTTTAAATCATGTGACATAAACTAACAGGGTTCAAAAGCCTTTAGAACATGATTTCGAGGTAGGAGAGTGGGGTGTGGCAAAAGCTGGCTGGGGAAATACGTATGACCTATTAACTACAGGATACCAGATAGATGTGCAGAACAGTTCCCAAAGCCCTACACATAGACTTCTCAAGAGAGTGGCCCAGACCTGATGTCAGCCTGAGGCTGGGAACTCAGCACCACCTCTCAGGGCCCAGATATAGAAGTTTCCATAGGTTTCCTTGAGGTTTGGACAATATAAAATAAAGCAGGCCGTGAGTAGCCGGGGCTATCATACCTTTCCATGATAGCTATGTTGTGTCTCTCAGATGCAGCATGTACTTTTATTTTTGCTTATACCCACCTTTTTCTTTGTTCAGCCCAAGCTCACTCTGCAGAGCCAGTTCTTCACCCAGTCTCCATTTCGGCCTTTTTAAATACACTTTGCCACCACTTTTTACTCCTTTCATCCAATTCTTTGTTTGAGGAGAGAAGAACCTGAAATCCAGCTCCAGAAGAAGAGGCAAGCAATCCAGAACCCTGTAAAGTTTAGTTGGTGAGCCACGTTTTAGAAACAAGCTACTTGATAACAGTTTCATGTATCTGCTTATGTCTCTATTCTTTCTGCCCTATATTAAATAAATGTTCATAGATTATCTGCCAAGTGTTAGCTACGACTGTGCTAACAAAGGTAACCATTAGTGGGGTTACAAACAAGTGAGAATCCCACTGTATGTAATACTACAGAGGAAAAAACAGGTGATAGTTATGGCAGTGTATGGAAAGGCCTCCTAATTCAAAGTTGAGGGCTCTAGGATTACTGCGACGGTGGTCATCTACTTTTTTGTTGTTTTGCCTAATCAAAAATCCTTCTCTTCCTTTTTGAGCACTGCTACCTGTGGAGAACACTCTTGTTTCACTGCTGCTGAGGAATTCTCTTAATTGCAGAGGGTGGCTTTCTGAGCATGGAATGGATGTGACTCAAATTAGGACAAAAACAGGGTGTTTTCTCCCAGAAATATTAATGCTGCATAGAGTGATACCGAAAGAAAAATGACTGGAGTTCTTCTAAGCATGAAACCTTCAAGGTTGTTACATTTGTTCCTATCTCAGATTCCTAGAGCAACCCTCATTTCTGTCCCTGCCAAACCCTGAGCTTTTAGATTTTCATTGTTTCCTTGCTCTTCCAAACAATTTCTTCTTAGTATAATGACCCAGTGTCAGTTTCTCTTGCTTGTTCCCTTCTATTCTAATAGATACGAATGTCCCATAGAAACTCTAGGCTGGGCACAAGCGATACTGGTGTCCTTTTAAGCAGATGAAGGAGGGATGGTAGTGGATGAAGGAGGGATGGTAGTACAGGTACATTCAAAGCAGAAACTCTGGCTACCAGGTATCTAGAGTACAAGATGGAATTCATGAGGGAAGACAATGAAAAGCAAGCAGGAAATAGCTTACACACACTTTTATAAACCTGTGGAAAAACCAGCCTGATGTCAACATGCAGACTACAAAAGAGGCTTTAGACTAGACTTGGAGGGCTAGTGAGATGATTGTTCTAGAAATCTATCCTCAAGAGGATGACAGCTTGACTTGGAGAGGTAGGAATGCAGATGCAGTGGACAGATTCCCAAGATGTTGAGCGAACAGATCAACAGAACATGGAGATTGAGTAGAAACTGGAACTACCAATTAGGAGAAAGTCAACTATAACTTCTGGACTTAAATTTGGTAGACTTTGTAGGTAGTGAAACAGAGAAAATACAAAGGAATGCATGTTTAGAGAGGAAGACTACTGCCATGATTTATGTGTGCATCCCAAATTTTCTATATTGGAATCTTAATCCCAGTCATATGTTAATGGTAGTCAAAGGTGGGGCCCCTGAGAGGCAATCTAGATTAGATCAGGGTGCAACCCTCACAATGGCATTAATGACTTTTTAAGGAAAAAATAGAAACCTGAGTCAGCATACTTGTTTTATGTCACCAGGCTTAGCCACTGAAGACCTCATGAGATGCTGGTGCCATGTTCTTAGACTTTCTAGTGTCCAGAAACATGAGCCAAACAAAGCTCTATTCTGTATAAAGTGCCTGGGGGTATAGGTTGGCTCTGAAGTGCTCCCTCAAGGCCCACCAGTTACACATCTTGTCCCCACCCTATAGCATACTAGGAAGCAAGGAACCTAAAAGGTGAAGACTAAAAGCAAGCTGAGTCACTAAAAGCATATCCTTGAAGATGATATTGGGACTCTAGACTCCTATTGTCTCTTTACTTCCCAGCCACTATGAGGTGAGTAGGCCTAAACTGCCAAACACTCCCACTGTGACATATTGTACTACCACCAGCCAAATGCAACAGGGCCAACAACCATGGACTAAAAACTCTAAATCATGAGATAAAATAAAAATTTCCTCTCCCAAGTTGATTTACCTCAGGTGTTTGTCACAGTGATGGAAAGCAAAGATGCTCGATCTCAGAAACTTTGTTGTGACTGTAGAAAACAGACTAAGACAACAACAAATTTATTGTTTTACATGTTAATTATGAAACATCCATACAGATATGTCAGGTAGGTAGAGATATGTAAATTTGATATTCAGGAGACACCTGAGTAGAAGATACAGGTTTGGGTATGGGAATCATCAGTATATAGTTAAAAATAAAGCTCTGGGAGTGGATAAGATCACTCAGGAAGAGCAGCAGGGTGAACAACAAAAATGGCCCAGAAGAGACTTCCTGCAATATATCATCTTAGGGATGAGAGAGAAAGACTGGAGACTGCCACAGAAATCAGACGAAGATCATAGGTCCCAGGACTGCTTGCACACCTCAGGTCTGTGAGCGCTTGTGCCACAGACCAGCGCAGGACCTGCCCGTGCACCAGCAGGGTCAAAATCCAGTAATGTGTACTCACTTCAGCAACACTTACACTAAAATCCAGTAACATCCAAAGATCTAGGACTGAAGACACTGCCGACTCTGTCTCATTCTCTTTTTTTTAAATTTTTTTATTTTTCCTTCCCTTTTCCAAGTCATCAATACCAAGTAGAGCCAACCATACATGTGTCACTGAGAAAAGTTCTGGAGACATAAAGGACACAAGAGCCAAGAACCACATATACCTAGAAGACACCACAAGAACAGGCTTTTCATTGAAAAGCATTGATATTTGTCTTAACGTAACCTCCCATAAATAAAATATAAAATCAACATAGAGAACAAACTAAAAGGGGGAAATATACACACACATACACACATACACACACACACACACACACACACACACAAAAAAAAATGACAAGATACAGCAGTAAAACACAACACTAGACTCCCAGCCCACCCAGAACAAATCCAGAGGACAATGAAATACAGAAAATCAGAAGACACCCAACCAATCATTCAGAAATTATACCAGCAGAAGGTAAAAAACAGATAGGCAAAGCTATAGAGAACATCAGACTAGAAATAATTGCCCAAGTTAAAAAAGAGATGACAATCATAATGAAAGACCTGCTTAGTGAATTCAGAGTAGACACAGATTTTAAAAACAGGGGAGCTTAGAAAAATGATGGAAAACTTGAACATTCAACTCAGTAAAGAAATGGAACCCATGAAACAGATCCAGATACCCAAGAAATCAAAAACTCTTTTGAAAGCATATACAGTAGATCGAATGAAAGCGAAGATAGAATCTCAGACATAGAAGAAAGGTCTGCAATTAGTGACAATGAAAAAGAAACATCTCTTAAAAATAGTTAGAGATTATGAAAAATCACTACAACAGCTACAAGATGTTGCAAAGAAGAACAATATAAGACAGATTGGAGTGACTAAAAAGCAGGAGACAATGTGAAGGATCTAAAAAGATTATTTATGGAAGTAATGACAGAAAACTTCCCAAGCATGAGAAGAGAACTTGACATACAGATAAAGTGAGGCATATAGAACCCCAATTACCCATGACCAAAATAAATCTACACCAAGACATATAATATTAAAGATTCCAGAAATTCAACAAAAGAACAAAATACTGAAAATTGTTAGAGAAAAAAAAACCAAATCATCTATAAAGGTAAACCCATCAGAATCACAGCAGACCTCTCAATACAAACCATTAAATCAAGGAGAGCCTGGATCAAAATACTTCAAGCTTTAAAAGAAAACAACTGCCAACCCAGATTGATGGACCTGGCCAAACTCTCTTTCAAATTCAACAATGAAATAAGATATTTCCACAACAAAGAACAACTAAAGAAATTTATGACCTCCAAACCACCTTTACAAAATATTTTCAAGGAGATCCTAGTAAAGGAAAAAGGAGCTACACTTACAAGGACACTAATAAAAAGAATTCACCAGGCAAGACAAGCAGTTAAATTGAGGTGAAACAAAACAAACAACAGACGAGATCTATGACAAAGATAAATCAATACATAACAGCTGTAACCATCAATGTAAATGGTCTCAACTCACCAATCAAAAGAAACAGACTGGCAGAATGGATCAAGAAGCAAGATCCATCAATATGCTGCATAAAAGAGACACATTTAACCCAAAAGGAAATTCATAGACTGAAAATCAAAGGATGGAAAACAGTATTTCATGCAACAGGAACCCAGAAAAAAGCAGGGGTAGCTATCCTAATCTCAGACAAAGTGAACTTCAAACCAAGACTGATCAAGAGGGACAAAGAAGGTCATTACATACATCTCTAAGGAAAACTCCAAGAAGAAGAAATAACAATCATTAATATTTATGCACCAAATATCAGTGCACCTAACTACATAAAACAAATATTAAGGGACATAAAAAATCAAATACATACTAACACCATTACAATGGGAGACTTCAATACCCCACTGTCACAAATAGACAGATCAACTACACAAAAAATTAACAAAGAAATATCAGAACTGAATCAAATCTGTGAACAAATGGACTTAGCAGATGTCTACAGAATGTTCCACCCCCCAACAACAGAATACACATTCTTCTCAGCTGCACACAGATGTTTTCCAAAAGAGACCTCCAAAATAGACCATGCTCATAAAACATGTTTAAGCAAATGTAAGGGAACTGAAATTATCCCATGCATACTATCAAACCATAGTGCAATGAAATTGGAATTCAATGGTAACAGAAACCAAAAAAAAAAAACACATAAACACATGGAAACTAAATAACATCCTTCTGAACAACAGCTGGGTCACAGAAGAAATTAAGCAATTTATATTGTTAAATGCTAATGTCAATACAACATACAGGAACCTATAGGATACAATGAAAGCAGTGCTGCAAGGGAAATTCAATTCGTTGAGTTCCTACATCAGGAAGACAGAATGAGTTCAAATAACTAAATGTTGAACTTCAAACATCTAGAAAAAGAAGAACAAATCAAACCCAAAGCTCATACGCGAGAGGAAATTAAGATCAGAGCTGAAATTAATGCAATTGAGACTAAGAAAATAATACAAAGAATCAACAAAACAAAGAGTTGGTTCTTTGAGAGTTTAAACAAAATAGACAAAACCCTAGCCAATCTTATCAAAAAAAAAAAAAAAGGAAAGAAAATACCCAAATCCATGCAATAAAAATTGAAACAGGTGAAGTCACAACTGACCCTATGGAAATCCAAAGGACTATCAGCACCTACTTTAAGAACCTATATCCAAACAAAATGGAAAACACAGAAGAAAAGGACAGATTCTTAGAAACATATGAATTACCAAAACTGAATCAAGAAGAGATAAAAATACTAAATAATTCAATATCAGCCTTTGAAATTGAAGAGGTAATTAAAAACCTACCAACAAAGAAAAGCCCAGGTCCTGACAGTTTTACAATTGAATTCTACAAGAAATTCAGAAACCATCTAATACTACTATTCCTCAAACTCTTTAATGAAATTGAAAAGGAAGTAGTACTTCCAAAATCATTCCTGGAAACAAGCATTACCCTGATACTAAAATCAGAAGAGGTCCAACTGAAAAAGAGAACTTCAGGCCAATTTCCCTAATGAACATAGATGCAAAAATTCTCAATAAAATACTGGCAAACAGAATGCAATGAATTATCAAGAAGATTATACACTACAACCAAGTAGGATTCATCCCAGAGATCCAGGGATGGTTCAACATATGCAAAACAATATATATAACACACCATATCAACAGACTCAAACACAAAAATCACATGCTCATTTCAATAGATGCAGAAAAAGCATTCGACAAAATTCAACACCCATTCATGATAAAAACACTACAGAAATTAGGAGTAGATGGTCTATATCTAAATCTGATAAAAGCCATCTATGACAAACCAACAGGAAACATTATACTAAACAGTCAGAAACTGGAAGCTTTGACACTAAAATCTGGAATAAGAGAAGGATGCTCACTATCAACACTATTTTTCAATATAGTTCTAGAAACATTAGCCAGAGCAATTAGGCAAGAGAAAGAAATAAAAGTAATAAAGATAGGAAAGGAAGAATTTAAACTATCATTATTTGCAGACGACATGATACTCTACATAGAAGACCCCAAAAATTCCACCAAAACACTTCTAGATTTAATAACTAAATTCAGTTGCATAGCTGGATACAAAGTCAACACCCAAAAGTCAATAGTATTCCTATATACAAATAACAAACTCACTGAGAAAGAAACAACAGAAGATAGTCCTTTCATAATTGCATCAAAAGAAATGAAATACTTAGGAATCTATCTAACAAAGGAAGTAAAGGATCTTTATATCGAAAACTACAGTACTCTAAAAAATGAAATTGAAAGGGATATCAGAAAATGGAAAGATATACTGTGTCCTTGGGTAGGAAGAACCAGCATAATGAAAATAGCCATACTTCCTAAATTACAGATTTAACTCAATTCCAATCAAAGTACCATTAACATAATTCACAGAATTAGAAAAGGCAATCATGAATTTCATCTGGAACCAGAAGAGACCAAGAATAGCAAAAACGATCCTGAGCAACCGAGGCAAGGCAGGGGGCATCAATCCAGGGCCTGAACCTACACTATGACGCTACTGTGATAAAAACAGCATGGTACTGGCAAAAAGACAGACCCAAGAATCAATGGAACAGATTAGAAGATGCAGAAACAACTCCAAACACACTCAAATACCTCATCTTTGACAAAGGAGCCAAACACCCTCACTGGAAGAAAGATAGCCTCTTTAATAAATGGTGCTGGAAAAATTGGCTTGCCACATGCCAAAAACTAAAACTAGATACATGTCTCTCACCATGCACTAAACTAAAATTGAAGTGGGTCAAAGATCTAAACATTAAAACAAAAACACTAAATCTACTGGAGAATAGAATAGAAAGAACCCTCAAAAACATAGTGGTAAGAAAAAAATTTATGAACAGAACCCAGACTGCATGGGAAATAATACAAAGAATAAGTGCTTAGGACCACATCCTATTAAAAGGCTTTTGCACAGTGAAAGAAATCACCGATCAAGCAGGATGAAAACCTGTAGACTGGGAAATATTTTTTGCCAGCTGTCCCTCAGACAAAGGTCTAATATCTAGAATATATAAAGAACTAAAAAAAACAAGCCCCCCAAACTTAAAGCCCCTATTCAAAAATGGGCATCTGAAATGAATAAACATTTCTCAGATGAAGAAATAAAAATAGCAAATAAATATATGAAAAAGTGTTCAACATCATTGGTCATTCGAGAGATGCTAGTCAAAACAATGTTATGATTCCGTCTCAGTCCAGAAAGAACAGCTATTATCAAGAAATCAACCAACAAGTGCTGATGAGACTGTGGGGAAAAAGGAACCCTTCTCCAGTGTTGGTGGGAATGTAGATTGGTCCAACCACTGTGGAAATCAGTATGGAGACTCCTCAAAAAACTACAACTAGAGGTTCCATTTGACCCAGCTATTCCTCTGCTTGGTATCTTCCCAGAATTGAAAACATCATACCACAGCAATATATGCACACCTATGTTCATAGCAACACAATTTGTAATAGCTGAGTCTTGGAAACAACCCAAATGCCCAACAACTAAGGAATGGCTAAAGAAAATGTGGTTGTTCTACACAATGGAGTACTACTCTGCCATAAAAAATAAACTAGAGACATTTGTAGGTAAATGGATCCAACTTGAGAACATACTCTTAAGTGAAATAAATCAGACACTCATGAGAACACACTGAATTGTTTCTCTGATATGAGAAACCATAAGTGTAAATAAGGACAAAAAGGTATAATTGATATTATGTAAAAGAAAGGTAATATTGAAAAGAGAGGAGAACTAGAAAAGTAGAAGGTGGAAAAGAAAGAAGAGAAAAAGGAAAGAAAGGGGAAGGAAAAAATGGAAAAATGTAAATAAACCTGCTGTAAATGGGGAAGAGTGAGGGAGCAGAAGGGAGGGGTAAAGAAGGGGAGGGGAACCCAGATACATCATGTACAGGTACAAAATAACCATGATGAATGTGATCATTATGTATACAATGTACCAATATATGGTCTTGGTAAAAAAAAAATATTTAAAAAAAGAAGTCAGAGGAAAACTAACAGACTGATTTTGTAGAGGCTAATAGTTTTTAAATTTTCTGAAGGGGTATATAGATAATGCTATCAAAAGAGCAAGAAAGATAGATTGTGAAGCATCGCTGGACCTAGCAACAAGGCTTTTGGAGGGTGTTGGTCAGGGCAGTAAGTCGGGAAGTGAGTAGATGGACCAGAGAGAGAAGCATAGACGATGCTTTCATTACATGTGGCTCTACATGGGATGTAAAAAGAGAGATGTCCATATTTTGAAACCCAGGATCAACCCAAGTTAAATATTTAAGTACTAAGTGAATCAGAGCATAATGTTTCCTTTCCCAAGAATATTGAGGCATCAAATTTAGCCAGTCTGCTTCATGGGCTTGACACGGTAACAATTTTTCATTCTATTGTGAAAAAAAGCAAAATCCACAAACAATCATGTTCTTTGTTTCTCAACAGTCATTTGATCCAAGCTGTACACCACAATTGTCATGAGATCTGTCACCAAGCCCTCTCCACTTAAATTACTGGATTAACTCAAGGAATTACGAGTTCACTTATCATAAGAGCCATCAAGATTGTTCACAAATTCAAATTTCAGCAGAAAACACTGGCAGCTAGAAACCGATTTATATCAGCAAGAGTCAGGGTCCAAACTGCTGGAAACACTGAAAGAACTGAAGTGTGGATGTTATGGACAGAATTCCTGAGAAGTGTCTGAGCCAGGTAGCCATGACTAAATTCAGGCATCGAGCTGAGTTACTTGTAACCCATCAACATACATTTCATTAAGGATAAGAAAATAAAACTGACCATTTATGCAAAAAGATGCCACTTAACTATCGAGCAGTTGATCATATGACTGAGGTAAGGAGGGGACCATATTTGAAGCAGTGGAAATTGATGATAAAAGATGCGGCATTTAGTAAAACCTCGCTAATAATGCCCGGAGCAGCATTTTCCAAACTGTGAAATCAGTATTCATAAAGAGAGAAGAGCTGGTGGCCAAACATTTGGTAAGCACTATGCTGATAGAAAACTAAAGTGGCTTTCTAATGAAGGACTTCTCATAGTTTTTAATGTTTTGTACGAATTTCCAAGAAAATCTGGGGCTAGGGATTTAGCTTAGTGGTTAGAGTGCTTGCCTTGCAAGCACAAAGCCCCAAGTTCAATCCCCAGAACCAAAAAAAAAAAAAAAATTCCAAGAAAATCTATGTTGTATAAGAAATACATAAAAAATTAAATAAATAAATAAATGAGTAAATTTTACGTTCAAAAGATATCTCAAAAGACAGTTATATTTTTAAAAAACAGTGTCAGAAAATGGAGAAGAGAATATAGTTCTTTCTTTTTTTTTCAGAGTAGGAATTTAGAATATATTTCTGATGCTGCTATATAAATAATTAGAATTCAAGAATAACAAATGATATTCTCTAGATGGAAAAAACATATATACAGGCACAAGTTTATCATAAATTTAATTCATGCGAAAAATGTTAGCACACAATTAATAAATAGTATGAAATGTACAGCACTGGTTATTGTAAATTTCATATGAGCATTAATTTTTGCAAACTACTTTTCTTGATTTTTTTGCCTAAAGTCGTATCTTTAACCAGTCCATGTTTCCATTTAGTGAGCTAACATGAATGTGGTTTAATATTTTTGTTTATTTCAATAAGAAAGATGAGAGAAAAATAATAGGTATGTCAGAGCATTTTTAGCAACATTTTTGTTAAGTCAGGTAATAGATATTGAAATACTATTGCTCCAAATCTTTGTGTTTTGTACAATGCAATGATTACCTATGCAACATATTTTAAAGTTTAATTTGCATTATTAACATTTTCTTCATTACCTTCATCAATGTAGAAAATCAGCAGGTAATATACACACATCCTGATTTATAATAACTTTTGATCTCTGCAATATAAATATTCTTACCATGTGCAATCTCATGTTTTAAGGTACCTGAATGCAGAAACAAGAACATGTAAGCAGTACACTACTATACAGTACTTCTATCACATAAATACATTACATGGGAATGACCTCAAGGGCACTAATAATTATAAAATATAGTAAAATAATGAGCAATCATTTTTGAAAATGTATATGATTTAATATAATTCATTAAATTTTA
>PVJO010004329.1:0-29870 GCA_004026905.1 Hystrix cristata
AAGCTCTTCCTTATAAAACAATGCAAACAAATGTTGAAAGCATACTGGAGTCAGAGACCCGCTATTTGACAAGCGTCACAGATAATAACAGATTCAGGCAAGAATCCTCAGTGGAGGTTAAACTTGGGCGTGAAGGTTTCAGTGTTTACACGGTCTTGACGCATCTTCCCCTAAAGTATGTATTAATTACACAGAGAGAAGTACCTCCGCAATGAACACACGCATGTACCCAAGTGTTCAAGGTTAGCACCACTGTGATGAGACCAACGGACATTCTGTGTTTCCTAGTAGGGAGCGCTGTGGGGGTCCCTAAAGTCCTGTCTGTGGTATTCCTGTCTCAAATGCATCATTGGAATGGAATTATGAGGAAACCTAACACAGACACAAATGAAGAGATAGTCTACAAAATAACTGGAGTGTACTTCTGAAAACTATCAAGATCATAAAGATTATCATAACGATTAAAGGAGACTAAGGAGACACAACAGCCTGGACATGGAGTCACGTGGTTATAAGCCCAGCATTAGGAGGCCGAGGCAGGAGGACAGAAGTTCAAGGCCAGCGTGGACTACATAGTGGGACCCTGTATCAAAACAATAATGGGGGAGGGAGAAACTGTATTCAATATGAATTCATGGGTTGGACTGTGGATCTGATTTTTTTTTTCCTATGAAGGACATTATTGTAGAGAAATACAGATAAGGTTTGCAGATGATTAGGTAACAATATTCACCAATACTAATTTCCTAATTCCAATCACCACACTGTGGTTATATGGGACAATATCCTATTCGTAGTAAAGAGACACTTAGGTATTTAGAAGTCAAGGATCATAGTATCTGTAACCTATTCTCAGAGAGTTCAGAAAAATAACAAGAAAGGGATAGAGAATCTGAATGAATACGGGGCTGGAGGGTGGTTCAGTGGCAGAGAGTACGTCTAACATGTGAGAAGCCCTAGGTTTAATCCCCAGCGCCAAAGAACCTTAAAAAATGAATAAAGCCAATGTTAACCACAGGTGAATCATGACTTTTTAGTAACTCTAACGTTATTTTTTAAAAATTACCAAAACTTGAATATTTTGAAAAGCGAATTACACCCTGTGGATTCCTTGCTGACGTTTGTCAGCTCTCTAACGGCACTCAGCATGCAACCTGTAAAAGACTAACTGGACTGATTGTTTCTGTGACCCATGGCTTCCTCTCTTCACTACCAGCACAGCACACTCAAGCCTACCTGGCAGATTTTACGGGTGCTATTTCCTCTTCCTGGAACTCTTTTCCTTCAGCTTCTTCATGGTGGCTCCTTCTGTTTGTCACCCCCTCAGACACCTGCCCAGGCCATCCTGCCCAAGACAAACCCACTCTATTCCCTCTTTAGCATTCACCACAGTCTCTAACTATCTGGTTTATTATTCACAATGTCAGTTGCCCCTCAGCTCCATGAGGACATGCGTCTTGTTCATCCTATTCATCGTTGTATCCCTGGGTTCCTCATCTGGCCCACAGAACACGCAAATTCTTTAGTACCACACAGAGGAGAGAAGCGCTAAATGTCTTTGAGTATTAGGGAACTTCGGTTGAGGTCGCTCTGTTACCTGTGCAGGCCAAGTAACTACCATCCCAAGAAGTGAGCCTACCTAGCATATGCCCTGGTGTATAGTAGGTACTGAGTGAACATCAGCTCATGTCGTCTTGCCATAATCCTGCTCTTCCTCCTGTACCCAGTGTACTTATGAAGGGCACAGGCAAGTCTCCAGTCACCCAAGCTGACTGACACCTCAATCAGGGGTCTGCACTCTTCCTTGGCCTTGTGCTCACTTCTCCATCTCCTGTGTCCCCTCCGTCCTCCAGGCTTGCTGATTTGCATTTCTACATCCCTTTCAAAAGATCTCAGCCTCTCCACTGCCTCTGTCTTACACAGTGTTGGCTCTCACTATTCCGTGCCAGGATTATTGCATCAATGTAACTTCCTAACTAACTGTCTCTCTCTAGTTTCTATGGGAACAATCATTCTTAAAACTCAAACCTCAAGTACAAGGCCCCAAGTTCAATCCCCAACACCCCCAGCCCTGCAAAAAAAAAAAACAAAACCCAAAAACCTCAAACTTGCTCATGGCTTTCTCTTGTTTATAATCTCAGGGCATTCTTTCGGTACTTTTAAAAGAAAAATTAAAACACTTTTGCTGGCACTGGCTGCCCGCCAGGCCTCAGCTCCAACCCATAGCCCTGCTTCATTTCTTGCCCTATGTCGCTCGAACCTTCATCCCACACAGCTCCATGTGGCCTCCCAATCAGACTGTGCTCTCCCAGCTCCTTGGTTCTTACTCAGCCCCTACATTTGCCCGGGATTCTTTCATCACCTTCGCTCCGTTACCTGTGCAGGCCAAGTAACCACCATCTCAAGAAGTGAGCCTTAATTGTGGCTCCTCGTCACCTCCAGGATCACTGCCCACCCTCTCCTGTTTTGGAGCTGTCTCTCTCTGAGCTGTGTCCATCACAGAACCCACGATCTGCCGTTCTGGCTATCATCTCAACCAAACCATGAAGCCACTGAGGCAGAGGCCATGGCTTTCCCCTCTGTACCCTCAGTGCCTTCATGGCACCTGACACGTGTCAGGCATACAAGGTGTATTTATGAAATAATGAATGGACAAATGGGGCCTGACAAATCAGAATGAACAAAACTTCGGAAGGGAGCATGGGGGAGAAGTACACAATGAACAAGAAGATTCAGAACATAAAGAATTCTGAATTCCATGAAAGCAGAAGTTTCAGCTGCACTGTAACACATTCCAATGTCTAGACTTGGCGCAGGGTAGAAGCTCAATAAATATTTATTATTGCCCATGCCAACTGCCGGGCTTGGGGCCCTGAGGTTGTACATTCACTCACAGTATAGCAGAGGTTCTCTCTTACGTACTCTTCTGTCACATTCTTCAGATCATGAATGTAACCTGCAATAGCCACTTCTTTCAGTCATTTGTGGCTCAGTAGTTCTCTTACAAAAGAACAGGTAGAGAACAGAAAGGCTCCTTACTTGGTGACTGCTGAAATAGGACTTGGCTTTCTCTTCACAGAGGTGGAGCTTCTCTCGAGGAGGATGGAATAGCACTGTCTGAGGCAGCTTGTTCTGGTTCTTTCTCGGGCTGATGCTGACGGCAGCAACAACTTCATCTAGGTGGTTAGACGTGTGGGTTTCCTGTGATTCTTGCATATTTTTATATACATTGTCTTCTAGTTTTTAAATAAAAAATGAAGGTGTTAATGATAACTTCCATAGTTACTTTTAGAAGTATATATTTCTCTCCCCCCAGAAATTGAAGTTAGAATCTAGGAAAATGTCAACTCTATAAGTGCTTTCAAATTAGCAACCTAAAAGGTCAAGGAGGCTAGCACTGACTTCTTTGAAATGTTTCAGGCTGATTTCCAGTTTCAACTAAGCCAAATATTCTTTGTTCGTTAAAAAGTTATGGCAACCATTAAAATAACAAAGTAGAGATTTGTAAATAATAAGCCAACAACAGAGACAAAAATGGAGTCATAAAAATAACTCAGTAGAAGAAGAGGAAAAGAGGAACAAAAAGCAGATAGGACAGATACGAAAACAGTAAGGCAGACATAAATTTCAGTACATTAAATGTAACTGGTCTACACATCCTAATTAAAAGATAGAGATTGGTATATTGAATAAAAAAATCAAAATCTAAGTACGTGTAGCTTGTAAGAATTTTAAATATAGACAGACAAGTAGATTAAATGTGAACAAATGGAAAATAATACCTGAAAACTAGTCAAAAACAAACTTGGAGTAAATTATATATATATATATATATATATATATATATATATAAAATGTATAATCTATCTATCTATCTAAGTAGAGTTCACAGCAAAGAATATCATCAAGGATAAAAAAGGTAATTTCTTAATGATAAAGGGGTCAGTTCATCAAGGAGACATAATCATCCCAAATGTTTATACACCTAATAACAGTTTCAAAACATCAGACCAAAAGTAGATGGGACTATAAGGAGAAACAGATAAATCCTCAATTACAGTGAGAGTTTTATTTATCTCTCTCAATACCTAATATATTAAGCAGACAGAAAATCATTAAGGATACAGAAGACTTGGACTATTAGAATCCTGTACCAAATACACATTTTTTTCAAGTGTGCATGGACATTAACCAAGAAATATCATATTTGGGGCCATAAAACTAGTTTCAATAAGTTTATAAGGATTCAAAGCACATCCTTCTCTGACACAGACAGTGGATCAATTCATAAATCAATAACAGAAAGTTATCTAGAAAATGTCCAAATATTTGGAAACTAAGCAACAAATTGCTTTTTTTTTTTTGAGACAGGATCTCACTATGCAGCCTGGGCTGGGCTTGATGTCACGGTGATCCTCCTACCTCTGTCTCCTGAGTGTTGAGATATTACAGGCATGTGCCACCATGCCCAGCAGCAACAGATTTCTAAATAAACCATGGATCAAAGAAGAAATCAAAAAGGAAATTCAAAGTAGTTTGAACTGAATGAATAAGAAAGCACAATATACAAGAACCTAAGGGTGCCACAAATGTAGACATTATGGGGAAATTTATAACATTAAATACCTGTGTTAGAAAAGGACAAGGGTCTCAGGTTAATGACCTCAGTTTACCTTCAGGAACAACAACAAAAAAGTATAGTAAATTAAACTCAAAGTAAATAGAAGACAATAATTAATAAGTAAATAATAATGCTAAACTCATAAATCGATGAAACAAAACCAGAAGAATAATGAATAATAGAGAAAAAACATCAATGAAACCAAAATACCACAGGACTAGATGGCTTCTCTGGTGAAGGACACTGCATACCAATTCCACAAACCTCTTCCAGAAAATGGAAGGGAGAATATTTTCTGACTCATTCCAGGAGACCCTGATGCAAAACCAAGACAAATACACAACAAGAAAAAAACTGCAGATCGATATGCCTCAGAAATATAGATACAAAAATTCACAACAAAATTTTGACAAGTCACATCCAACAACTTACGAAAGGGAAAATACATCATGGGCAAGTGGGGTTTATCTCAATAATGCAAGATGGGCTTAACATTTGGAAATCAGTCAATGTAATTGATAATATTGATTAAAAAAAGAAAAACTGTATGATCATTTCAATCAAAAAGAAAAAACATTTGACAAAATCTAGTATCTAGTATCCATTCCTGTTTTTAAAAATACTCTTTGTAAAGTGCAAACAGACTTGTACTGCCTTGGCTACATAAAAGGATGAAAAACTCAGTATCAGACCTAATGGTAAAAACTGGATTCTTTCTCTCCCTTCCTTTCTCTTTCTTTCTTTCTTTCTTTCTTTCTTTCTTTCTTTCTTTCTTTCTTTCTTCCTTCCTTCCTTCCTTCCTTCCTTCTTTCCTTCCTTCCTTCCTTCTTCCTTCCTTCTCTCCCTCTCCTTCCCCACCATCCCTCCTTCCCTCTGTCCCTCCTTCTCCCTCTCCCTCTCCCCACCACTGGTGATTGAACCCAGGGCTTTTACACTGAGCTACATCTCAACATTTTTTTATTTGTTATTTGGGACAAGATCTTGCTGAGTTGCTCAATTGCTCAGGTTGAGCTCCAGTTTGTGATTCTTGCCTCAGCCTCCCAGAGTTCTGGGATTATAGGCACGCACCAGCTCGCCCAGCTTTCTGGGGAGGCTAGGAGGGCCTCATGCATACTAGGTAATCGCTCGCCACTGAACTACATCTTCCTTCCCTTTCTTTTCTTAATTTACTTAATTTTTTGGAGACAAAGTATTGTTCAATTGCCCAGTCTGGCTTTGACTTGCAGTCCTCCTGCTTCAACTCTTGGAGTAGCTGGAATTACAGGTGTGTGCCACCATGTCTGGCTAAATGCTTTACTTTTAAGATCAAAAACAAGACAAAGCTGATCTACTCTCAACACTTCCATTCAGCAGTGCACGGGAGCTCATAGCTGGTGCAATCAATCGAGAAAAAGAAATAAAAGGCACCCAAAGTTCATATGAAAATGCGAAGGACCTACAAACCAAAACAACTTTGTAAAAGTAGAACTGAGCCGGAGGGTTAACATGACTTTTTCAAAGACTATAAAGCTACAGGAGGCAAGGGAGTTTGTACTACTATTAAGATTTTTAAAAAATAGATCAACAGAACAGAATAGAGTCTGAAAACAGACACACACACACACAAACAGCTGATTACTGACAGAGGCAAAGGCATTTCACTGGAGAAAAAGTAATTACTTCAAGAACTGATGCTAGAGCCTCTGAAAATGTTAAAACAAAACAAACAAAACCCTCTTTGACTCTAATCTCATACTACATACACAAGAATTAACTCAAAATGAATTAACTCACAGGGCTAAATTTAAAACATAAAATTAAAAAAAATTTCTATGTGAAAACCTTTGTGACTCTGAGTTAGGTAAAACTTTTCTACTGAAAAGGACCATAAAAAGAGCCACACACCTCCCTTACGCCTAGTTGAAAAAAAAAGGTCACTGTGATTGTACAGAACACAGCTGAACAGCCACAGTGGGAAAAAGAGTGAGGGGAGAGATGAGGGGAATTACTGAAAGGAACAATTACTCTTACTAGAGAGCTGGTGTAACTTAAAGGTGGACAGTCAAGACTAATTCTGACAGTTTCGTTCTGAGACTCTAGACGACGCAGGTAGGCACACTACGGTCACAAGCCAAAGCCACTGTTTTTATAAATAAAGTTTTATTGGAACACAGTCATGATCATTTACTTACATACTGTCTATGGCTGCTTTTGCACTGCAATAACAGAGGTGAGTAGTTGTGACTGAAACCCTATGCTCTTAAAAGCCTAAAATATTCACTATCTGGTCCTTTATAGAAAAAGTAAATGAACTCATAAAAGACAATGATTCATAAGCACAAGTAATGAGACCAAGGTAGGTTAGTCATTTTGATAAGATAATCACCTTATTTTCACTAGAGTGGATCTGAGGTTGTGGGAGTAAATTTACATATATATGTCCAATTTAGGAGTTAGAAATACATCATTAGTCTTGAATGACAACTTCTGAAAGACATTAATTTTTCTTGTCCTCTTAAAAATGTATAACTTACATCATGCTTACCTCTCAACAGGATTTGAGATTGTCTACAGGTAAGAGTCAGAGCACACTGGTTATGGGTTACCAAAGTAAAGTGTGTTGACTCCTTACAAATTGAAAATAGTTTTACATTGTCATGAAAAAAGATATTCACCAAGAAAAAAGTGGAGACTTTTCCTTATAAAACAAAATAGAATGAAAATATGGAAGAAAGAGGGAAGAAAGCATCTAAAGGTCAAACTGAGAAGACTCCTGAGGTTGATGGACAATTCAGGGGAGTCTGAATTGTAAATGTAAAAGTTTAATCTCTCAAGGTTAGCATCTAAGATTTTCCTAAACCTCCTTTACAGACTCAGAACTGTTTTGGATTCCAAGATGCAGCTGACTTTTAAAACTATCTTCTTGCTTTGTGTTTCCTCATCTATTCAACCCACTGGCTGAGATATCGGTGGTCTAGAGAAAGAGCCACAGACTATGAAGAGGACTCTGATATGTAAGAGCCAGACACCATACATATGACATGGGCAATGCTAACAGTCGATATTTACCTACGTCTTTATACTTTCCACGTTCACCTCACATAGCCCTGAACACACTCACATGAGGTACAGCAGGCAGATATTACTATCCCTGTTTTATAAAAGGGGCAACGAAGCTGCAGGACACTAAATTAGTTGCACAACATCACAGGGCCAGAATGGGAAACTGGTCTTTCAGTCATTTGGTGATTTTCTACCCCATCTCTTCCTGACCATAGTCTATAGCTATGAGAAGCAAATGCTGTTGCTCTGGAAACCTGACTCTGCACGTTAAAAGTGATCATCTATTTTTATAAACAGGAAATGCAACATCTTTAATAGACTTAACCACATTTTCATCTCATGCTGCTTCTTAATACAACACTGCATCTTTAAATCAGAGGTCATATATAATCTGTGTGATCACAGACTGGGTCTAACTTGTGTGCATTTTTTTTTTTTGGTAGTTAAAAACAATTGAGCCATTACCTGAAAAGCAGGAGTTTCACATATACTACATTTTTAACCTTCCTTTGAAAACTCAGAACACCTGTCAATACTGGGCACCTGTCACCAGAGACCATCAGCTGGGGCAGAGGGGCAGCTGCCTCTGGAGGCCAGGGCACTCTGGTTTGCCAGTTGTCACCATGATCTATTGGCTCTTGGGCATGGTGGCAGCAAAGTAGCTGATATTTGTTACAACTCCTGTGTCTTCTTATCATGTGAGAGCAGATCTGACTCAGTTACTTTTTTCTCGTTGCTGAGACAAAATACCTGACACAGGAAGTAAAAGGAGGAAAGGTTTATTTGGCTCACAGTTTGTAAAGGTTTCAGTTGGCAGGCTCCAAGGCAGGCTGGCCTGGCAGAGGGGCATCACAGAGCAGGCAGGCAGAAGGCAGCAAGCAGCAAGCGACAAATGAGCTCCCTAGCCCTCCTTCAGTCCTTTATATTTTATCCAGGCTACCTGTCCTTAGCACTCACACCCAGGGTGGGGCACCTTTAATCCCATCCAGAGCTCGGCCAAGTCAACCAGGGCACTAATTTAGTAATCACGACCCTGAATCCCAGCATCGCACACTCTAGATCCAGCCACCTCAGAAAATGCCCCACCTATGACCGCATGAGGCTTTGCGGGGACATCTAGACACAAGCCCTAACAACGTCTCAAATAAATCTCTCTCTCCCTCTTTTTTTTTTTTTTTTTTTTTTGGCTTTTTGAGACAGGGTTTTGCTATGTAGTGCAGGCTAGCCTTGAACTCACTACGTAGCTCAGACTGGCCTCAAATTTGAGGTGATCCTGGCTCAGCCTCCCAAGTGCTGAGATTACAGGTGTGTGCCATCACGCCTCGCTTAATCTCCCTTTTGAAGTGAAAGGCAGACACAGAGAGGAATGTGATTTTCCCTGCCCTTCCCCACTTCTTGAATTTCATCCAATTTAAAGCGTCTTTGATTACAGAACACTGCTATTTTAGACACAATTCGTGACTTGCCATCAACTGTATGTGCCTTCTAACTTCAGATATGTGTAAATGCCAGAGGAAATGTGTGTGTCTGAATCAATGAAAGGTGTAAAGTTACCAGCTGGGCTTCTTGGAGGATTTGAATTAGGAACCTTACTTTAAATATGGGTGTTTCAATTTGTGCTACAGCATCCAGTAAGACTTTTAAAGATTTATTCTTCAGTTCACTTACTTTGAGCTACACACGTATCATCAGCCACTTTCCTTTTCTTTGTAATAGCCATAGCTGGGGCTTAAAGTTTCATAAGAAATCAGCCCAGACTCCACATACTACTCTCTCCCAGCTGGCCTTGAGTTCCCAAGCTTCTCAATCTGTACCCACAACTGCCAGTCAGTCTTACCCAATCAATCGACACTGTGTCTTCCACCAGACATGCCCAGTAGAATGCTGAAGTACATGATCAGCCCCAGATCAATGTGGGAGGAGGTGGAGGTCTGCAGTGGGATGTCAGATTTCCATTTCCAAGAGGTGATGTGTGAAATATTTAATAACTAAAGAACAGGGAGAACAGGAAGATCCACCAATCCATATAGGTGGCAACTGTGCTGGAACTGGGCTCTTAAATTTCCCTTGCTGTTCCAGGTGTTAATTTTGGGGTGCTGACCTGTCCAGGAGATGTATGGGTGGGCCTAAGGGAGGGGCACGGGCCCTCTTGGGAAATAACAACCATTATGACTTTAGGAGAGTGTCCTAGTTTAAAAAAAAATTGCCCTTTTGTAAGAAGAGGCATCGGGAAAACACCCTAGGGAGATACAAAATGCTGAAATTGAGTAAAAACAGAAAATCTGAATAGACATATAACAAGAAATGAAACTAATAATTTAAAATTTTTACAGAAAGCTAAGCTCAGGCCCAAGAATTTCAGTAGTAAATTCTATCAAACCATTTAAGAAGAAACAAAATGAATCTTTTGCAGACTCTGCCAGAAACTACCTACAGAAGGAAATCCTTTCCAACTCATTCCATGAGGCCAGAACTACCCCGTTAGCAAAGCCAGACAGACATCAAAAGAAAACCAATATCCTTCATGAACGTGGATACAAAATTCCACAAAAAATTGGCAACCCAAATCTAGAAACATATAAAAAGGATTATATATTGTGCCTGAGGAGAATTTATCCCAGAAACGGAAAAGGAATTCATTAATGTAATACACTATCTTAACAGAATACAAGAGAAAAAACACCTGCTCATCTTGATAGGTACAGGAAAAAATTTGGCAAAATCAAACACCCGCTCATGATAAAAACTTCCCAACCTAATACAAATCTGATTTAAAAAACTAAAGCTAACATCATATGGTGAGGGTCTGAATGTTTTCCTCCTAAGATTTAAAACAAGGAAGGATGTATTCTCTCACTGCTTGTCTTCAAGATTGTAAAGAATATTTCAGGCAGTGCAATAATGCAAGAACAAGAAATAAAGGCACGCAGATTAGAAAGAAAGAATAAAGCTTTATTATTAGATGGCACGATCCTGTGTGTAGAAAATTCTAAGGAATTAGGAAAAATGAATAAATAATACCCCTACTAGAAACAAGTTCAGTAAGGTCACAGAATACAAAATAAAATTTTAAAAATTATATTTCTATAAAATAACAATAAAATAACCTGAAAATGAAATTACAAAGGCATTTCCACCCATCAAAAAATAAAATACTTCAGAAAAAATATAATAAAAAATATAAGACATATACGTTGAAAATTAAAGAAATTTAAAAAGATTTAGATACACAAAAGACATTCCATGTTCATGGAGTAGAAGTCTCAATATTATTATTATTTTTTTCAATATTATTAAGACAGCAATGTTCCTCGAATTGATCTCTGGATTTAATGAGATCCCCAGCAAAATTTCAGCTGTCTTCTTTTGGGAAGAAACTGGCAACATGATCCTTAAATTCCTATGAAAATGAAGAAACTCGAAATAGGTAAAAACAACCTTAAAAAATAAGAAAGTTGAAAGTGCTCACATTTCCCGGGGCGGCGGGGGGGTTGCTGGGGATTGATCTCAGGGCCTTGTGCTTGCTAGGTAAGTGCTCTGTCACTGAGCTAAATCCCCAGCCCGCCAATTTCAAGACTTCCTACAAAACGGTGTTATACTTAGGAAATTTCAGTAGAAGTTCTAGAGATATAACGGACAGTGTAGTAATTATGATTGATAATGTCATATACTTGAAATTTGCTCAAGGAATAGATTTTCAGTGTTCTCATCACATAAAAAATGGTAGTTAACATACGTGATTGATTATGTGAGTTAGCTCAATTGTGGGAATCATTCCACAAGGTATATCAAAACACCATGTTGTACAGTTCAAATATGTTCGATTTTTTATTTGCCAGTTTTAACTCAGTAAAACTTTAGGCAGAAACCTCCAACAAAGTAGTGTAGTACAGGCACAAAGACTGACATATAGAAAAACAGAAAAGACTGGAGAATCCAACATTAAATTCTGACAACGATATGGTCAGTTTTCTTGTGTGCATATCTGGTATTGGGGATCAAGCCCAGGGACTTGCATATCAATTATTTTTTGATAAGTGTGTAAAGATAATTCAATGGGGGAAATATTAGTCTTTTCGATAAATAATGCTACAAAAACTGGATAGGCGTATGCAAAAGAATGATGTTGACCTCTACCTCATACCATGTATAAAATATTAACTTCAAATGGATCAAAGACTTAAACTGAGAGCTAAAACTATCACAAAATCCTTAGCAAACATAGGAGTCAAACTTCATGAGCTTGGGCTGGGCAAAGCTTTCTTAGATAGGACAAAGGCACAAATGATAAGAGAAAAAAGGATCACTTGTAGTTAGTCTAAAATTTTTAAAAACTTTTTTTGCTTCAAAGGATACCATTACTAAAATTAAAAGACAACTTGCATGATCAGAGAAAATATTTTCAAATCATATATCTACTAAAGGGCTTTTATTCAGAATATATAAAGAATATTTACAACTCAATAATAACATGAAAATAACCCAATTAAAAATGGGCAAAACATTTGAATTGATGTATTACAAAGAAGATATACAGATGGCCAATAAATATGAAAAGATACTCAACATTATTAGGCATTAGCAAAACATTACATCGAGACTATAATAAGATACCACTTCGCATCCACTTGGAATGGGCATAATAAAAAAGTCAGACCATGAGAAGGATTGATGAGGATGTGGACAAATTGAAATTCTCATACACTGCTAGTGGGAATGCAAAAGATGCAGACAATTTAGAAAGCTCTTGTGCTATTCCTCAAAAAGCTAACGTTGCATTGTTGTATAACTTACCAATTTCACTCCTACATATATACGTACCCAAGAGAAATGGTAACAAAGGTCATGCAAAAACTTACATAAAACTTTATAGCTGCATTACTCATAATAGCTAACGTCTGAAAACAAATCAAATGTCTGTCAATAAGTGAATGGATAAACAAAACATGGCACTGCCATATAACGGATTATTATTTGGCAATAATAAGGAATGAAGTGATAATACCTACATGAGTAAACTTCAGCAACATTATGTTAAGTGAAAGAAGCTAGAGGTAGAAGACCATAAACATACTGTATGACTCCATTGATTATGAAATGCCCAGAAGCAGTAAATCCACAGAAACAGAAACTTTATAGTGACTGTCCGGGGCTGTGGCTACCAAAAGGGAGTTGTCTAAAAATGAGCACAAGGTATTTTCTTAGGGTGATGGAGAGTTTCTAAAATTGGAATGTGGTGATGGGTGTATAATGGTAAATTTTTAAAAATAATCATTTAGTTGTATTTTAAAATAAGTGAATTAATGGTATATAAGTAATACTTAGATAAATCTGTTAAAAGAAGGCGATCAAGAGATGGGTGGAGAGGGTAGGGAGGGAAGGGAAAGGGGATGAAAAAGGAATTAAAATGTATTATGTACATGTACCAGCTCCACAAGGAATGTAAACATTATGGACTACAAACATGTACCAATTTAAAAAATTAAAAATACCTATGAATCCACAAAGCAGTTTTAAGTGTAATTCTGGTTTTTATTTTTGTGCCAGGGATTGAACTCAGGGCCTTGTGCTTGCTAGGCAAGCACTATAACCATTAAGCTAAATCCCCAGCCTTAATTCTGGTTTTTATATGTCATACGACTACATATGGCCACCTTGATCCCCAAAGTCAATGTGGCAGAGTCCCCCGAAATCTTAAAAATCAATCTTAAGTATATATTCTTGCTGCACAAATAGATAGATTATTCAGCATCACTGCACAGTATCTAACGAGGTTCCAGTAATGCTTACTAGATGAACAATTAAACCATCCTTATACTGCAATTTTTCTCCTCCTTTATTCACCTGATACCTGAAACTCAATTGATTAGATTTTTTTCTTAATTTAAAAAATTAAATAAAATGCTCAAATCTCCAGGGGAAAACCCGTGAATAGCTGGAGATAAGTCAGGATCGGGTGGGCTACAGTGAAGTAATACCTTAAAGTTGCACATTATTCAGATGAGGGATGGAGTGTGGGGGTAGGTGGGAATGCCTTTTCTACAGAGTCCACTCAGGGAACCTGGCTGACCAAGGCTTAACTATAATCAACAGGTGTCGTGCAGAATGAGAAAGATTGAAAAGGTGGGAATGGGATTTTCAATGCTATTGCACGTTAGTGACCCAAATCACTTTCATTTTATTGTATTTACTTTGCTTCTCTAACTCCGAGTGGGCTGGGCTATCCATGGGCTTACCCAGATAGCATTTGGTACCATACTTAGCTGCTGTAGTATGGGAACTCTGTCTCAGGGCCACAGCCTTCTCCTTCTTCCTCTACTACTTAGAAACCACTGATAGACACCTTAGGAAAGATGAGTTTCTGATTCTTTGAAGCAAGCTTTGTGCAAGGTCAAAGATAAGTAGGAGACAAACACAGTCTTGTGGTGCCCCTGAAGCAGTTCGCACTTTTTTGGGAGATTGTTCTTGATTCACCTTTGCTTTCCCCAAACTGAGTATTGTGTCTGGTACATTGGAGTAGGTTCCTGAGTGTATGAGAAATTGAGTCTCGGAAACAGCTCAGGTGAAAACCTATAGTCTAAATAAGAACATGTCCCATGATAATCTTTCAATCATAAGGCTTTTGGTTTTGGTGGAAATTCCTTCACCTCCATTGAGTAGAATCAAGAGAACACACTTAAATTCTGAGTGAAAAGGAGAAAGAACCAACCCAGTGTGAACAAAGATCATCTTTACTGTTGTAATTATATCACACTCACACCTGACAAAATGCATATTTGTATTGCTAAACTAAACTCAATGCTTTTAGAGACTACAGAGAAAGGCATCAAGATTTGTTACTCGGCAACAGTAAAGTAAAACTATTTAGATAAAATGTCTTAAGAGGCTTAGTGACCAATCTATACGCCAGTGTTTATATTATTGAGCCCCTGAGCTTTTGGCCTCTGCCCTTGAAGTCTTAAGCTACACTGAAAAGTTTTGTCACCTTTTAATATTCCTCCCTTATGATATCCCTCTTATTGAAAATCCAGGACCCAAGTCCTTAATGCTTGCAACACTGACTCTTCATGGAACTTCTCATACTTGTAAAAACATTATTATTTTAACCAAGGTTCCCAAATGAGCCTCCTGCAGCAGTCAGAGTCAACCCCTCCTTTTAGGCAGTCTGCACCTAAGTGCTCACAGCCCACTCACTCCCTCTGATGCCACTTTCTTATTGGAATCTTGGCAACTGCTCAAATTGGTACCATACTGTGCAGTTCCCTAAATAACTCAGCTCAGACAGATCTGAGCTTCCGAAGCACCCATGCCCTGCAAAAGCCATCTGGGCAACACAAAATGTCCAGAAATTTTAATTTAAATGTTCTGAGCCTCATTTGTCCAGAGCTCTGTTACAAGCTTTAGAAGGACTCTTTGTTATGTTACATCCTCATATAGAAACTAACAACCACCACTCAAGAAATACTTATTCTTGGCTGGGGATTTAGCTCAGTGGTTAGAGTGCTTGCCTAGCAAAGCATAAAGCCCTGAGTTCAATACCCAGCACAGAAAAAAAAAAAAAAAAAAAAAGAGCAGAAGAAATACTTATTCTTGTTTGTCGGTACAAGTATTTTCCTAAACTGTGCTATTTTAATTTTAATAAAAAAATTATCCTTGAAAATACAAATGCTAGGCTGCTGCTTCTCCTCTTTTTTTTTTTAATTTATCCTATATAAACTATCTGCTTCTGCTTCACATACCAATATTGTCTTGCATGGCCGTGATGTTTCTGGATTTCTTAATTTACGCATATATACAAAATTTGACTCCAAAGTCAACTCTAATATTCTGTATCTTTAACAAATGGATCATTTATTTGGCCAGACATAGTCTACAAACAAAAACAGCCATTTCTTTCAAAAATTACAATATTATTGTCTAAATCCATGTTTAAATAACAATAACAACAAAGCAGTTTCTTAAAGTAGAAAATAATGTGAAATTAATCTTATCCTTCCTTTTTCCCCTTTCAAAACTCCACCGATGAACTGGAGCTAATGTTTTCCAACTTAACCCTAAAAACACCCTCTGAAAACTCTTCATCCTGCCACTCTGAGCCTGTCTTTCCTCTGTTTTCCTCTGATACTTCTTTGAAACTAGCCAAACCCGGAAAAGTTTCTTTAACTCTCTACATCTCCAACTATTTCGTAAAATCCTTTGTCACTTTACCCGGTCAGCTTGAGAGAGTCTCCATTTCTTTTTCGAGTGAATCACAGTCTTGACAGATTGATTTGCCACCTTGGTTCCTGCTGTATCAATTTGGAGATTCTTTGTACAGACTGATAACCATAAAAAAGTCTAGCAGTTCCAGACTAAATTAGAACAGCCTTTCCCCCTAAAGCAAGGAACCTCTCGAAACTCCGGTTGAAGAATGAAGGATAGAGGATTCACCAATAGGGAGTGGAGAAGAGTATTTTGTCCAAGTTTGTAACCCAATCCTTGAGAGCCAGAGGTGGGAATTTTAAAACAGGGTTGTCTTTTCCTTGGAATTTTCTTAAAGTGGTATCACCTCCTATTGATGTTAACATTTTTAAAGAATTATAAAATCATCAGTATAAATTAGAAGTTTCTCCCGTTGTTTTGAGACAAAAATATGTAAAGTGACTCTTTACAATTTGAGATAACTTCTAAAGAGTGGTCATAGGATCTTTTCACATATAAGCATTTGGCAACTTTTACGTCAATTTGAGAAGGGTGTGACAGTTACTTCAACATGATTCCCTTTTTATGATGATATAGCAGATACAATAAATGCACCAGATATTTCTCTTTTTAAAAAGAAATTAAAACTAAGAAACGATTATTCTTGTTTTAAAAAATTCGTTAAAATAGGATTAAAATAGGGTTATTTTTCTTCTTTTTGACTCTTTGAATATTAGCTGCAAGTCTTATTATTTGGGGCGATCTTTCCCTTAAGGATTTTTACTTTTACACAAACTGTAGGTTTCCTTATTTTAAGTTCAACAAAGAATTTGAGGTATTATGAAACTCTATAAAAGATTTTAGAAATATAGGACATATACTATATAATATTTCAGTAACTCCTAGAGACCAGATATAATAGATAATTGATAAATACTTTATTACAATTCATACTTTTACAGTTGGCGTTATTTTTACTTAACACTGCCTTCTACGTTATTCCCTTCTAAAAGTAAGCCAACATAAAACCAGCTCATTATAAAATTAAGGCTTTTTGACAATAAGCCTCTAGCAAATTAATAGACATCAAGTTTTTCAGAAGACAAAGAATGTTTTAGAGGATGAATTTTTTTAAAAAGTGCTCCTGAACAATGCTTGGATTCCACCCCCCCCCAGCATGAAGCCCTCTTCCTTTTAAGTTTCTTTCTGCTGACACAGTAATTTTCATCTTGAAGAAATATCTGCAGCCTACTTAGTCATGCTAGGAATTGCCATAATATTTAGCTTTCTAAATTGTTATTGGCCTTTTTAGCAATTGTTAAGACTATCCTTATCTTTGGAACCTATTGGTGTGCATGGTGGGGAGCCCTTAAATTCAGACTAACAGCTTGCTGGCCAACCTCAGTTGCGCTACAGAAACCCATCGGTCTCAGGTTTAAATCCGTCAGGCCGGTATAGCGACCGTCCCGGTGCCACGGCACTGCTGTTAGGACTGAAATGTGGTGTTTTGTGCACAGGTCTTACAACACTGCACGGCACACAAGGAACGCTCAACACTTTTATCACTGTTATCCTTCAATGTATGAATTCAGTGAGAGTTCGAGCGCCTGCATGAATAAAGGAATGAACAAACAGGTCAGTTACTGGCTGTTCCTGAGGTTGGCGCCGGCAGATTTACCCCTTTACAAGCAAGGAGCCACTTTCTTTCACATCCAGTCTCCTCCCCAGCGCCCCCGCCGCGCCACCGAAGCCAAGCCGGAAGTAAGAGTTGACTAGTGGGCGGAGCTAGTCTAGAGGAAGCAACTCTTTCAGCCAATAGGCACATCACTCGGAAAAACGAGCTTCTCGCGCCCCCAATCGTGCACTCGCAAGAACTGAGGGGAATTATCGCGAGGTTCTAGCCGCTTCTCCAAGACACCCTCTTCCCTAACTCCGAGCCGCGCGGTTCCGCCCCGCCCCAGGGCCCCGCCCCCGCCCTGCGCCCCGCCCCGCCTCGTCCCGCCCGCCGCTCCCCGCTGGTCGTCCAGCGCCGGCTGCGCCGGGGAGCGCTGGCTGGGCCGGCGCCGAGGTGAGTGCTGCGGCCGCGGCGTCGGGAGGATCACGTGTCGGGCCCCCGGCCCGGCCCGCGGCGGGGACCTCCGCACCGCGCGAGAGCGCCGGGCCGCGGCGACTGGGACCCTGGGCTGTCCGGCCTCGCCCTGCGCGGCCCCGCGCCCCGAGATCGCGGTAACCCGGGTCTGAGAACCCTGCCCGCGCTCGCTGCCTCCTCCACACGTAACGACCTTAGTGCCTGCGAGCTCTCGTGTTTGCCTGACTTCTGCTGGCGTCCGGGAGTACTAAGAAAATTACCTCGTTACGAATGCTTTTAATGTACAGTTGATAATTCTCTAATCTCCCAAGTTAGGAAATTGGAATGGGTATTCTAAGTATGGGGAAGTCAGTATAAGGGACTGTCTTCCTGTAAAATTTTTTCTTATAATGTGTGGAATTTTCTTAAAATGGGAGTTTTAAAAAATAAGAGATCGGTGTTCACTTGTCAGAAACGCGTGTGGAGATGCAGCTGTCTACATCGATTGCTTTAACTACAGATACGAGGTAGTGGAGGGGAATGGGGAAGAAAATGATCCTCTTGCCAATAAGACGATATCGGAAATAATGAGCGTTGTTGATTATTGCCATTATTTATTTTATTTGTATAGATTTTAATGTCATGATCTGTCATCGTAGCAAGGTGCGTTTCAACAGGGGCTTCAATTGTATTGATGTGTCTCCCAGTCTGTAGCAAGATGCATTTTAACAAGATCTAATGTTGTAGAGGCAAGCAGTCCTAGCCACGGCATTCAGAAGGAAAGATGTCGGGTTGAAGTGAATTAATTCTCTTATTGACTCTTCCATCAGTGAGCGTGGATCTGGGATGTAGTTTGACTTTACAAAGCAAAGTCTTCCGTGTTTGTAAGCTTTGGCCACCACGTAAGTGATAAGAGGAAAAAGCTACACCGAAGTGTGTGACAAGCTACACTGAAAGGTGGCACGCAGGCTTTGCTTCGAGGTCACTTGTGTTGGAATTCTGCAGGGTACCTTCTTTGAAACTCATACAAAAAATGCACGAAGTAATATCCATTGTAGTGCATGGTTCTGAGGACCAGTGATCCTTAGGGCATGTAGCAAGTGTATGGTCTTGACATGGATGCATGAAAAGTCAACCTTCCAACCTTATTCCACGTATTCTAATTTCACCCTCCATTCGTTGGCTGTTTGAAGACCTACTCCTCACCCTGTTACTGGAGATTGAACCCAGGGCCTTCCCAGTGAGCTACATTCCCAGCCCATTTTTTATTTTTTATCTCTCAAAATTGCTCAGGCTGGGTTTGAATTTGCAATCCTCCTGCCTCAGCCTCTCAAATAGCTGGGATTATGGGCGTGCACCACCACTCCCAGCTAGAAGGCTTACTTTCGGATACTGTGCTGGATGTAGGTATTTGAGCATGAAGAAAGCAGCAAAAGCTTTGCCCTCAGGGTTTTATAGGTTCTTGGCTAGACTGACAGTAAACAAGCATATCCATAAATATACAGATTACAAATTGCAGAGTCCTGTGAAGAAAAACACAGCTGAGTTGCTCTGAAAGATTATCAGGAGAACAGTTTGAGGCAGAGAAGTGGTTTTTATGTGGAAACCTAGAGGATGATGGGACAATGCTTTTTAGGGTGGGAAGAGAGCAGGAAGTTCTATGAAGAGTGTAGTCTGAAAAATTGAAAAGCTCTGGAGCCTGGCGAAAAGGCAGGGAGAGTGCTGGAGATGAGGCTGAAGTGAGTGGGCTCAGTGGTGAGGATCCCTGGAGGCCTGGTAAGAATTTGATTTAATGAATAAGAGGCTTAGTAAGGTATATGCCAGGTGTAGTTGCATGTACATTTTCAAAGGCTCACTGCTGCAAGTAATGTATTAGAAGGGAAACAGGGAGATCAGTGTCACAGCTGGCCCAGGCAGATAATAGTGGCTTGTGGTCTTGGCAGATGGAGAGATGTGGATAGATCTGAGATGTATTTTGGAAATGGAAACCATTACCCTTTTGATTGGCTGAAGATGCAAATGAATGAGAGGATGGAACTGTTCATGACTTCCAAATTTCTGGCCTGAGCTGTATAGATAGACGTATGCTCCCTCCCTCACCCCCACTTCCACCGCGTGTACTAAGACTGGATTCTTGGCTTGGTTCAGACTGGTCATGAAAATTAATGGCTTTCTGTGAACGTATTGAGATATGCTTTGTAGGATATCTAAACTGTTTCCAGTTTACTACTTCAGTGAATAATTACCTAGGAAGCTTCATTCTCCACACAGAATCATCCATGCTGGTTGTCATCTTACTCATCTTGGTTTCAGAGAGACAAAATGTCAAAAGATAAGTCACATAATATGTCTCATAAAGTGTCTCATAAAGTAGGTGAGTAGGTGGAATAGATACAGTAAAATATAGAGCTCTTTGCATTGGGGATATTATTGAACATTTCATGTTCTTTTCTTTTTTTATATAAAATGGAAAATACTGCTTTAATAGATAGGAATTACAGTTTGGAAATAATAGAAAGTAACCAAAAAGTTACAAAACTCTGTTGAAAGCTGTGGTATTAACTCTCAGTGAAAATTGTTTTCTTAAGGAAAAAAAATTCTTTAAAAGGTACTGTCCTTTTTTTTTGAAAGAGTTTTGGAAAGATGCCCAGGACACAGATTAGAATCTTTGAGCAAAACTTAACTTTGGGGTTGTTGTAGCATTTCCTCAGTATCCTGTGGAATCTTGTGAGTCAGTGCCTGTGAAGAACCCACACTTTGAAAGCCCTTAGGCCTGGTGTTAAACCTTTGCTTTTAATCTCTTTTGAGCTGTTCCACCTTGGCAAATTAAGGAAGCCTGAAGCCGATTCTTCTTGGGTTAAGCAGTGGTGAAGTTTGTTTCAATTCCGTGCCCAGTGGGTAGATAAGATATCAAAAATAGTACTTTTCTTCCTGGCCTTGCCAATTTTGTAGCTAGATGAAAACTTGAAATAATTTATACTGCACTCAGGCCTTTAAATTAATACGTTAATTGCTAAATCCATTTTATGTCTTAGTCAACTGAGATACAGAGGGATTGTAATGGAATAATTCGGGATTCTGGTTTCCTAGTGCGGTATTTCTCTTTTTGCTGCAATAATTTAAAATAATAAAACTAAGTGACCTTGGTTGTATTTATTTGCTACTTCTGATAACCTGCAAAGCTAAAAAGAAGAGGAAAAAAGGTAAATAAGTTGGAATATAGGACCATATTTAAATATTAGGATGTGAAGGACACTAAGCTGTTAATGATCTAAATAGAAATCATATATTTTAGTATATGTGCTGCCGAAGCAAGCACAGAAATCATATATATTTTAATATTTTAATAACCTTAAATTAAATACAAATTGAAATAATTTAAGATGGAAATGGGCCTTGCTGTGTTTGATTTTTATTCTTTGCCTTTGTTGCATGTTGTAAAACTCATCTGTGTTCTCCTGGACAAGGATTCCTACCTCAAGTCCAGAAAGTATTTTTTCCATTACAACTGTTTCTGATAAGTAGAAAATATAGTTTAATCAGAGTATTTTTTATTAAATTTATTTTAGCCTCCCAAGTATATGTGACAATTTTAATGGTTATAAATGAAAAATACAGGCTAGAATGTGCAACTCTCTTTTCAGTGTCTGAATGTATGTAGCTCTGTGTGTTAATAGGTTTATTGGCAGCGCTTGTGAGAAGTCTTATAATGGTGGACATTTGTTATTCTCTTTACAGAAATGGACCACTTTTGATAAGATGTAGTGCTCCAGCATGCCTGACGGGATATACTCAGTCATGGCCTCTGAACTTTGCAAGACGATTTCTGTGGCAAGGCTTGAAAAGCACAAGAACTTGTTCTTAAATTATAGGAACCTGCACCATTTCCCACTGGAGTTACTGAAAGGTGAAGGACTGCAGTACTTGGAGAGACTCTATATGAAAAGGAACTCTCTTACAACCTTGGTATAGTATTATATTCCATTTAAAGCTATCATTTGTCAATGTGGCCCTCATGAAGCTGTATTTCACATATCCTAAGATATTCACACCAAGATGTGTCGCCTTCTTGTTACACACACAGGTAAACAGATAAACATTAGCTATGAATTCATCATCCAGGTCGCTGTAGATACGGGGTTACAGAAGTTGTGTAGGAAACCAAACTATTTACTTGTATACCACTTAGAAAATTACTCCCCACTCAAAAACTGCTCTTCATTTAGCATGTGCATGTATCCTGACTGTGCGTTCTTTGTGTCTTGAGCTTCCGACTACTTAAAAACATGCAGGAGAGTAACCTTTTAGATGACTTTGATTTATCGGCATTAAAGGGAATGATTTGAAGATTAAGTGAAGTGTCTGGGAAGCTTAGTAAAGCCTTTGGGTGTTAACAAATCAAATAAAAACCTTTAGGCTTGCCCTGTGAAAACCAAAATGATTTTGAATTGGGCTGTTATACAATTTGTTGGAAAAAATTTTGCTGCAGAAGCAACATTTTACCCATTCTTCATGGAGTAAGAATAATTTTTATTATAACCTAAATTATATTACATATGAAATAAAAAGTGTTTAAACTTTTTCTCAAGAGAATTTCCTAATCAGGCTTTTATTCCCGCTGCTTATTATAAAATTTGGTCTTTATTTTAAGTGAATTTACTTTATATGGCCTTAGATAGTTATCACTTAGCTTCTTTTGAATCTTGTACTGGAATTCTAGTTCTTACTCATTTTAGATGATTTATGACAGGTTGGATGTTTTTGGTGAATTGATTCTTTTTTGTTCCTTTCACTATATTGGACTTTCTTAAAAATCTGGAAAGTATATCCTGTTGGGTTTATATATATGGCATATGTTCCTGGAAAAGTTTTATTTAATTTGTGAGTGGATAGAAAGCATTATCAGGTTTATCTTTGCTGTAGTTGGAAACAAAGGGATGTATAGCTTTTATTTTTAGTGTTTGGCACATTGGCTCATATGTTGAATGCCTAGATTTTTAAAATTAGATTTTCAGCTTTTGCAAAATCACCATTGCAGGACAAGAAACCATATTTACCTAGAGTTTTTTAACCCTTTGGGGAGGAAATATCTTGTCAAGAATGATAGCACAGATTTTCCCATGTTATTTATGAAGAAAAAAATTGAGTATATTACTTAACTCTCAGTCATAGCCTAGTAGAGTAGAATTTGTGCAAAGAAATGAACTTTTGCTTATAAAAATCAAACTCGGTGTGTGAGTTTTTCAACTGCAAAGTTTTTCTACTTGTGGAGCTATCTAAGTATCTCCTGCACAATTAAATGTTATGGCTCATAGCATACATTTCAAGTTCATGCTGTGCCAGCTTTTTACTCATCAGAGAATAAATGGTTGCCCATGTTTATGACGCAAGGTGCATTTCCTTTTAAGTGCTTTCCCTTAGCAATTAAACATTTGATTCATGTGTATCAAAGAACATTATAAAGTGCTGTACAGATTCCAGGGGATGGAGAACAGGAGCAGTCATCCCGTTCTCTGTTTATAGTGTCTGATATAAAGACAGCTTACTGCATAGTTTTTGAAAGCAGATGAAACAACACTTGTCCCAGAGTGCTGTGAACTAGGGACTCTTACAGCTTTTAGACTATTTTCTAGTGTTAAAGATAAAATATAGTTCCTACAGGAGATTTAGTTTTTGGAATTTGACTCACGGTCCAAAGGGAGGGGGCATTATTGGAAATATATAATATCTCAAACACAGTGTGGACTAATTGGACTTTTATTGTATTTCTCACAAACTTGGGAACCTACCAGTTACTTTCATTTCATGTTCACGCTGTTTTACTGTTTCATGTTCACATTGTTTCATTACGTGAAATGCCTCTGGGTGAGAAGTGGTCACCAGTGTACAACGTTCAGCCTGCCTGAGGGAGCACAGCGGCTCATCTTTGTAGGATGAGTGTGTGTCAGATGTTCCGAATTTGAGGATTGCCACATTCAGAACTGAAGCATAGGGAAAAAAAATCATCTTTTCACCACAAAATTGATTTACTTATACCATGTACGTCAAACAACCCAGAGGATTTAGTTGGGTGGCTCGGAAAGGACAGAAATTTACCGCTCATGGTTCTGGCGTGGAACTGGAACTGCTGGATCAGGATGCTTGCAGATTGGAGTGTGATGAGGACCAGCTTCCCTTTGTGTCCTCGCATGGGGAATGGACAGGGAATCTCTCTTGGGCCTATTGCCTAAGGACACTAGCCCCATTCATGAGAGCTCTGCCTTCATGACCTAATTGCCTCCCAAAAGGCCCCTACTTCCTTTACTGCGTCGCCGTGCGGATGAAGATTTCAACATGAGTTTGGGGGTGGACATAAATATTCCAACCGTAGCATCTCTCTCTCCGATGCTTGGGGTTATGTAACTATCTACTCTGTATTTCTTTCTGTATTTTTTTGAAAAAGAAAAATAGAGTCATACATATTTTTCTACAAATTTTTCATTTCATATTATCCCATTAATCTCTAGATACACATCTGTCTTGCAGATATACATCTGTTTTTGTATGTATGTACATGTATTTAGGATAGTCTAAAAGGAAAGATTGCTAAGTCAAAAGGTAGACACATTTTACATTTTAAAATATTTTATTTTTCAGTATTATCCTTTATTTGTATAGTTAAGAAACCTTTCTTTAAAAAAATGTATTTATTTACCAGGAATATGTATTGGTACACTGTAGATATATATAATGATCAAATTCATCGTGGTTAATTTGTACCTGTACATGTTATATCTTGGTCCCTTCCACTTCCCCACCCCACCCTCCTACTCCCCCTCCTCTCCTTATTTACAGTAGCTTTATTTACATTTTTCCATCTTTTCCTCTTTTCATTTCCTTTCTTTTTCCCTTCTTTTCCCCCTCCTCCCTTTCTAATTCTCTTCTCATTTGGATATTATCTTTTCCATGATATCTATTATATCTTTTTGTCCTTATTTACACTTGTGGTTTCTCATATCAGAGAAACAATTCAATATGTACTCATCCATGTCTGATTTGTTTCACTTAAGAGTATGTTCGCAAGGTACATCCATTTACCTATAAATGTTTCAAGTTTATCCTTTTTATGGCAGAGTAGTACTCCATTGTAGGAAAAAAACCAACATCTTCTTTAGCCTTTCATTAGTTGTTGGGCATTTGGGTTGTTTCCAAGACTTATCTATTACAAATCGTGTTGCTATAAGCATGGTTGTGTGTATATCACTGTGGTGTGATGTTTTTAATTCTTCTGGGAAGATACCAAGAAGAGGAATAACTGGGTCAAATGGGACCTCTAGTTGTAGTTTTTTGAGGAATCTCCACACTGATTTCCACAGTGGTTGGATCATCCTACATTCCCACCAACAGTGGAAGAAGTTTCCTTTTTCCCCACAGCCCCACTAGCATTTGTTATTGATTGATTTCTTGATAATAGTTGTTCTTTCTGGAGTGAGATGGAATCTTAGTGTTGTTTCAATTTGTATCTCTCAAATGACCAGTGATGTTGAACACCTTTTCATGTATTTATTTGCCATTTGATTCATTTCAGATGCCCATTTTTGGATTGGGTCTTAAATTTGGAGGGTCTGATTTTTTTGAGTTCTTTACATATTCTAGATGTTAGACCTTTGTCGGAGGAACAGCTGGCAAAATTTTTTTCCCACTCTGTGGGTTTTCGCCCCACTCTGTTGGTGATTTCTTTTGCTGTGCAAAAGCTTTTTAATAGGATGTGATCTCAACCACTGATTCTTTGTATTATTTCCTGTGCAGTCTGAGTTTTGTTCATAAATTTTTTGCCTACCCCTACATCTTCAAGAGTTCTTCCTATTCTTTCTCCTAGCAGATTTAGTGTTTCTGTTTTAATGTTTAGATCTCTGATCCACTTCGATTTTAGTTTAGTACATGGTGAGAGACATGTATCTAGTTTTAGTTTTCGACATGTAGCAAGCCAGTTTTTCCAGCACCATTTATTAAAGAGGCTGTCTTTCTTCCAGTGAGGGTGTCTGGCTCCTTTGTTGAAGATGAGGTATTTGAGTATGTTTGGAGTTGTTTCTGCATCTTCTGACCTGTTCCATTGATCCTCAGGTTTGTCTTTTTGCCAGTACCATGCTGTTTTTATCACAGTAGCTTTATAGTATAATTTCAAATCAGGGATTGTGATGCCCCCTGCCTTGCCCCTATTGCCCAGAGTTGTTTTTGCTATTCTTGGTCTCTTCTGGTTCCAGATGAATTTTACTATTACTTTCTCTAATCCTGTGAAGTATGCTATTGGTATTTTGATTGGAATTGCATTGAATCTATATAGTAATTTGGGAAGTATGGCTGTTTTCACTATGTTATTTCTTTCTACCCAAGAGCATGGGATATCTTTCCATTTTCTGATATCCCTTTCGATTTCCTTTTTTAGAGTACTGTAGTTTTCAATGTAAAGATCTTTTACTTGTTTTGTTAGATTGATTCCTAAATATTTCATTTTCTTTTGATGCAATCATGAATGGTGTAGCTTCCCTAATTTCCCTCTCAGTGAGTTTGTTATTGGTATATAGAAATGCTATTGATTATTGAATGTTGACTTTGTATCCAGCTACATGACTGAACTTAGTTATTAAATCTAGAATCTTTTGGTGGAATTTTTGGGATCTTCTGTATAGAGTATCATGTCATCCACAAATAACAATAATTGGATTTCTTCCTTTCCTATCTTTATTCCTTTTATTGCTTTCTCTTGCCTGATTGCTATGGCTAGTATTTCCAGAACTATATTGAATAAGAGTGGTGATAGTGGACATCCTTGTCTTCTTCCAGATTTTAGAGTGAAAGCTTTAAGTTTTTGGCCTTTTGGTATGATGTTGGCCGTTGGTTTGTAATAGATGGCTTTTATAAGATTGAGATATGGACTCTCTATTCATACTCTAGGGTTTTTATCATGAATGAGTGTTGGACTTTTTCTGCATCTGTTGAGATGATCATGTGATTTTTGTCCTTGACTCTGTTGATATGGTGTATTACATTTATTGATTTGCTACGTTGAACCATCCTGCGTCCCTGGGATGAATCCTACTTGGTCGTGGTGTATAATCTTCTCGTTGATTTGTTGCATTCTGTTTGCCAGTATCTTATTGAGAATTTTAGCATCTATGTTCATTAAGGAAATTGGCCTGTTGTTCTCTTTTTTGGTTGGATCCTTTTCTGGTTTTAGTGTCAGGGTGATGCTTGCTTCCAGGAATGATTTTGGGAGTATTGTTTCCTTTTCAATTTCATTAAATAGTTTGAAGAGTAGCAATATTAGATCTCTGAATTTCTTGTAGAACTCATGTGTGAATCCATCAGGACCTGGGCTTTTTTTTGTTGGTAGGTTTTAATTACCTCTTCAATTTCAATGGTTGATACTGGGTTATTTAGTATTTTTATTTCTTCTTGGTTCAGCTTTGGTAATTCATATGTACCTAATAGTCTGTTCATTTAGTCATTGTTTTCCATCTTGTTCGAGTATAGGTTCTTGAAGTAGTTACTGATGATCTTTTTGGATTCCGTAGGGTCAGTTGTGACTTCACCTTTTTCATTTTTAATTGCATGGATTTGAGTCTTTTCTTTCCTTTTTTCAATGAGATTAGCTAGGGGTTTGTCAATTTTATTTCATCTTTCAAAGAACCAACTCTGATTCACTGATTCTTTGTACTGTTTTCTTAGTCTCAATTGTATTAATTTCAGCTCTACTGTTTATAATTTCCGCTCTCAGATGGGCTTTGGGTTTGATTTGTTCTTCTTTTTCTAGAAGTTTGAGGTTCAACATTAGGTTGTTTACTGGGGCTTGCTCTGTTTTCCTGATGTGGAAATTCAATGCTATGAATGTCCCTCGTAGCCTAAGAAACATTTAAACTTTTAAAAAACATAGTGTGAACTGGTTGATGTAGAATCCAGTTATATAATACATGAATCAGAAGTAGTCAGGAAATGTTATGGTTTTGGTTCCTAACTGTATTAGTTACTTTTCTAGAGTCAAGGGTTTGCAAGAGAGCAGATTTAATACAGGACATTTACAAGTTACAACATTCACCCACAAGCCAAAGGCAGGAAGAGTGTCCAATATCTACACACCGGAGACCTGAAAAATCCAATCAAGGGCAGAGAGCCAACAGCACTGTCCCATGTATGTCCGTGTTTGCACTAAATGGCTGAAAAATCTATACTGGAACAAGGATACGTTGCTTAGAGTGGAGATGAAGACCAGAGCTCCCCTGAAGTGAACAGCACCCATCTTCGCCCACAGCAAGGCCCCAAGCTCCTTCTGTGACAAGAACAGCTGAGTTAGGCTAACTCTTTTGGAGAGCCAGCCACAGCAGAGCTTCTCCTGGGAAACAGCCAGCCGCTGTCATCTGCTCCATTTCTCCTTTATGCTGTGTCAGTTACAATCCTCAGGCATATTTTCCATCCCCAGAACTGCACCAACTCAGTTCAGTGGGGCTCTCCTGCTTAAGTTGACCATATCAAGTCCACCACACTAATCTTAGAAAATAGTTTAAGTTTTTTTCTATAATTATTTCAAATGGAAGTCAAGAATTTTATTAAGTTCTTCATCTTTGAGATAGTTACAGGATAAATAAAGCCATGGGAGTACTATAGGGTTTGTGTTTGTCATATAACAGATATTCACATAGTTTCAGAATGAATAACTAAAAGAATGTAAAGTAGGTTGCATAAAGACTGTACATGTTCTAGACTGAGAGCCCTCAAAAGTAGAACAATAGATTTTGAATTTTGTAGCCCTCATGTCTGGCCTACTGCCTAACATTTGCAGGACATGTAATTTAATCCTGTATAGCAAATTTTTTAATTATAGAAAAGATTTCCTTTTAATTTATGAAAAAAACACAAAATTTTGTAACAAATTAATAAGAGAATAACAATACACTGTATATCACTCTCTTCAAAGTAGTTACTCAGAGTACAAGACATAAAACAATTCTTACAAGAAGAAACATAATACCACAAATCTTTTTTTCAGTGAATGACGATAAACTAGTAGTATAAATGAAACAAATTAGCATATGTATTAAAATATTTTTGAAACAATGGAATATGTAATTTGAGGAAGTTTTTGAACTTCTCCTGCATATTCATCTTTCTTCTGAGGTATCCATAGGTAAATGGATGCAGCTTAAGAACATAATGTTAAGTGAAATAAGTCAAACACATAAGCTTAAATGTTGCATAATTTCTCTTATATAAGAAACAGCATGTGCGTGTGTGTGTGTGTGTGTATGTGTGTGCATGCATGTGCAAATAAAGTGCAGAACAGAAGAGAGATAAATAGAATTTTTTGGTGGGGTGCTGGGGATCACACTGAAGGCCTTGAGCTTGCTAGGCAAGCGCTCTACCACTTGAGCTAAATCCCCAACCCCCATAGAAGAATTTTAAAATAAGATCTTATTTGCATGACACTGAAGAGTGACTGACAGGAATTTAGGAGGAAGAGCAGTATTTATTCAATATGGATTTATTAAGTACTTACTGTGAACCCAGAACTTTTCAAAGTACTAAGGATGAAAATATTATGTAACACATGTACGGGTATAAAATAATTATGATGAATGTGATCATTATGTATACAATGTACCAATACTTGTTCTTGGAAAAAAAAAATGAAGTGACTGAAACAGGAGTTAAATATCACCCTTTAAGACATTAAACTATTCTTACTATCTTTATGTACTGCTTTTGTCACATATACTGTCAGATAGCTTCTCACGTCACCTATATGTTTCTTACACTTATATTTTCCATCCTTTTATTTTATTTTGCTTCAGATTTCTTTCTTTTCTTTTCTTTTCTTTCTTTTTTTTTTTTTTTTTTTGAGACAGGATCTCGCTGCTATGTAGTTCGGGCTGGCTTTATACTCACTTTGTAGCCTAGGCTGGCACAGCAGTCCAGCAGTCCTCC